>BGPR01005820.1:41081-73775 GCA_013235015.1 Araneus ventricosus
GTTAAACTAACTTCTAGTCAATGCGTTTATCTCCTTTTAGGACTTTATATTTTTAAATTTTGTTCATGCTTCATTTATCTAAAGTATCAGTTTTATTTCCTTCAAATGTCATAGTTAGAAGTAATTTTGTATATTAAATTAGCAAATAAAGTTAACAAGTCAAATTTCAAAACTTATTTATGCATTTGTTCAATAACTTATTGCTTTTATTCTAACATATTTCTTAGAATTGAAATAAGAAAAAATGCAATCTAAGAAAATACCCATTTCTTTTTATAAACGCTTGAATATGAGGCAATAAAGTAAATTTTACATCTTCTGTATACTGAATGCTCAATTTTGTATATAATAATCGATGAATAGGGATTGTAAATTGTTATCCAACGAATTTACCCTTAAAAGCCCGATTTTTTAAAAATCATTTAAACATGTTTTTTCACTTGCATTTCTGAATAAAACGTGGGAAAAAATAATTTTATAAATCCTATTTAGTTTGCAGTATCGTTTATGCCTAAAAAACACTTTGTCAACTGAAAAATTTGATCTTTATTTCAGAAAAATATTTCCTTCGTAAAATTCTATAATATTAAACAAAGATGAATTTTAAGAACTATTAATACGCCTAAGGAATTTCCTTCTAGATTGTACAAAAAAAATATCGATTTCTCAAGTGTACAAAGTTAAAAAGATGCAACCTCAAGTGAAAAACATGTATATATTTTTATTTTTTTATCAGCACTCAGGCTGCCATCTTCAGGTTGCAAAATGATTTAATAAAATTTTCATTATTTATCCTATTAGCCGCAACAGGTATTAGAGTTTCAGTATTATTCTCAAGCATTTAGAAGAAAAAATTTGGTATGTTGCTTAACCCTCTGATTCCTAAGACCATTGAAATAGAGACACCTCAAAATACGGGAACGCCCGATTTTCTAATTGAAAATTAAGGGAATTTCACTTCCCCTCACAGAAACCGCAATGAAACGTGGCACTCTCCGAATTCTAAGAAAACCATCCCTTGTTCCTAAAACCCTTCTGGGCGAGCCACTCTAACGAAGAAAGCGCGCTCTGAAGGTGGGAAATCAATCACACTTTAACGAAAGGGGGTGGAAACATCACAGTGATATTCGGACGTTTCGGACGTCCAAAGTACTTTGCTTGAAGGGACGATTGGGACGATCCCGTATCGATAGAGTTAAAGGCAACAGTAGACATTTAAGGATAAGAACGTTATGGGAAGGATAAACTCATTTATGCAAAATATAGTTTTTTTAGGATGTTCCTAAAATCAATACAAGTCCTTTCAAAATAACTTTATATGATACGTTGATTTTTCTGAATGTAAACGATATTTTCTGTTTCAAAAATGTTTTACAAAAAATGTTTATAAATCTGAGTAACAGAAATAAAAATCTGATTCTTCAAATACGGAAATTGAAATTCGAAATGATTTATGCATTGTCTGTTGAAGAATCTAAAAAGATCCCCAGACAATGTCGACTTAAGATACCGTTTCCATCTGGATCTCAAAAATTTGTGAAACAAGTCACTTCGAAATTAAAATATGAATTAAGTTCCTTTACTATTTTTGCGTCTTTCACCATGAATTATGAATGATTTATTTCGGCAGAGATTAATTGCAAAAATGAACCCGTGCGGAAATCGAATCCTAAATATGTGCATAAATTTCCATGAAATTCGTGATTGTGAGTGGAGTTGATACCTCAAACGCGAATGTTTTTCCGATCGTCTTCCTTTGATAAAAGCAGCACAGTTTTTTTCGAAATCAAAGCGAAAAGGAGAAATGCATTGTTTACAAATGATAATAATGATTATTGAAGCACTTGGAATTCAGATGAGAATAAATTAATACTAATTAGTCTGATTGTAGAAGAATTATACGTAAATTATAAACTTATGGAATATCTTAGAGATTCATTTCACTAACTATTATCTTAAACAATATGCGATAGTTCCTTAAGAAAGTGACCATAAATTTATACTATAAGTTGCTTTTTTTACACACTTATTTCGACTAGTTTCTTGTTTGACAAGAAGGGGTTTCTTAATTAATTTTGCCCTCACTTCTTGATTGTTAGAGTTTTGAAATTCTGTACACTCATGTATTCTTCACTACAGTACATTATTTTAATATATTCAAAACTTAATTATCAGTTAATCGATTCCTTTAATTTAATTTTGAATCCACACAAAATTGAAAGACTTTAGGCTTTACAAAATAATGAGATGAATAGCTACATAAAAATGAAATTAAGTTGTATAAAATCTACAAAATCTAGTTGTTTCTTGGACATTTTTTGCTTTTTACGAATCAAATTACCACTCCTTTCTGAGCGCCAATTTATTTTGAACTTTTAGCTATAAGGTTAGAAAACTCAGCTTTTAAAGTAAATGGATCTTCGTTGCATTTAATTATATCTCTGAAATCTTCAGAATTCTTTAAACATGATTACTTAAGAAAATTTAAATTCGAGCTATCTGCTTTTGAACTGAACATGAAAAACGTAAAAAGTCCTGCCGCTCGGAGGGTTAATAACTAAGCTAAACTTCATACGATTTCGCATAGTATCTCGCTTATACGATTTAATCTCATCAGACTCAGTAGCTCGTCAGATTTCCGGCTCTTTCAACTTCGTTGGTTGCAAGACAAAAAAGTATAAAATAATTAAAATATAAAAATTTCTAATTTTTAGTAATCTAATAAAGATGTATTTTCAAAATTATTTTTTATTTATTAGTATTGTGTCTAACTTAAGGATAATTTTATTATCTCTAAAAGAGAGAGATGTCTCTAAATATATCATTGAGTGAAGAATCAGAGATCAAACTGTGCAACAAAGCTTATATTTTAGCCTTTGTTTACTTTGAAGAAAATTTAATCATTTTTTTCATTGAATGGTTAATTGACTAGAGATAGGTACACATTTCATTTCAAAATTTCCTGATTGAAGCTATTTCAAATAACATTAGATTGTTTTAAATGAAATCCTGCCTTGTTCTTAAATTCCAATAGTAGTTAAGAATCAGAGTATTCTTACTTTCACTCAAGACAGAATAACATTTAATAGAATAGACGATTTTTATAAATGTGTCTTTAAAACTGAACTAAGAAATTGTTTCATTCAAACTAATTTTGGCTTCTGCAAACGCTATAAAGATTCATCGAACGCAAACGATCGCACATACATGTAACAGTAATATATGAGTCACTGCTTTAAGAAAGAAAATGAAGGGACAGAATTCTATTCTAGATCACTGCATTAAGGAAATTAATCCTTATTTTTGTTAAGAATGTGGGAAAAACATGAAAAAAGAGACTATTTTAGATCATAAACGCTGTAGAATACTACCCATTGTCAAAAAATTCTATATATCTTGAAGTAGTTGAGAAGTAAGAAAATGGTTTCAAATATTCTGTGTGATCAATACATTGTTTAGTATTTAAGGAATAATTTTCTTCCTTAAATAGTCGCACTATATCTCGTAGATATAAAATGTATTCTGTGATATGTTCAGCCGGTTTTTATAATTGTTCCTTTATAACTATATTAATTACTCCTAATGAAAATGTAAAATAGTATTCTTCAAGAAAAATTCAAATATCAATGCGTTAAAGATAGTTAAAAGATACAAATTGCATGCTTATCTATTAGATATTGTGACTAATGGAGAGTTAAAGTTCAATGTCCACAGTTTCTTATACATGATAAATTATAATAATTCTGATTAATGTAAAATTAGTAACAATTAAAAAAGTAATTCTTTAATAAGAAAATTAACTCAATGACGTGCATTTTCAAAGAGAAAAGTAATTTTGAATGAAAATTTATTTAATAAATGCGTTGATAGCAAAAAGAAAATTTTAGAAAAAATTGTGTTACCTTATATATAGGGAGTAATAAGATTGTTTTATGATAAGAAAATCCATAATTATATTATCCTCTATTTTTTAACAATATTATGGTGGGAACTAAAAATAAGCATTATTTTCCTTAGGTAAATTTTTTGTGTGTTTTATGCTTAATTAAAAATAAAATGTAATATCTTTTAAAAATATCATCAATGAAGCCACCATATTAACGGGAAAGACAAAATTCTAAGGTCTGAATGTCAAATACAAATTGGAAGTGAAATTACTCCTATAAGACATTTAAATAATGATTGCAAAAATAATATTGAAATCAATTATACTCATAAACCATCTCCTACGGGAATGCATCCATTTTCCTTCCAAACTATTTTTCAAATAAAAAGTCTAGCGACATTTTTCTCACAGGCATTTTTCCCTTGCACATAACCCCAAGACAATGCTAGTCGCTAACCAAGCGCATTAAGTCAAATCCGCAAAAAATTCACAATAGTTAAAGCAACGAGGAAGTAGATGACAAGAAGAAAATAAAAATCTGTCAAGATAGAATCGTGCGTAGAAAATTCTAATGACTTGTCGCTTTGTTAATTACAGCCGCGGTATTCCGAGGAAAAAGCTAAGCACTGTTCATCCCTGTCTTTTATAATGGGCCCCGCAATAATTAACGCGGAATGGGATTTTTGCTTTTTGCAGGCCCGCTGAAGGATTTGGTCGAACCCACAGGGAATGCTCAAGATCCCGCAATGGCGATTAAATACTTAGGAGGAAGGCTACCTGCGTGCACCGGTTATTAAAAGGCTCGCGATGAATGTTTTATGGTCTATTTAAGACTTTTGTGAACTTCCGCTTTTTAAAAAATGGGTACTGCCCCTCTCCGAGGCGAATATAAAAGTCCTTTTATTAATTTTCGACTTATCTCGAATTAGTTATAGTTCGGATTTGTATGTACATGAATAGTTACGAGACTGTTGTAGACGGATTATTTCTGAGTAGTTTTAACTTTATATTTATTTCCAGGCACATAGTGATATTAATTGCAATTTTAAATAATCTAAGAAATTAATATGCAAGTTTGTACAAAACTTTATAATAAACGTTTGATGAAATTCATTAATTAATGCATAATCTCTCTCGGTAAAGATGTAATGAATTTTAATAAATATTTCATCATTTTAAAAACAGATGTATTTTGATATTATATATTTTATTATAAGTGCAATTCATTTCTACTGTATATATTACTTGTTTTTATGAGTTGAAAATGAAAGGTATTTATTAAATCTAATTATTTAATTAAGGGAAGCAAATTTATCGAAAAAATTCTTTTAAATACACAATATGAATATATTTGGTATACAGAGTTAAATATTCTTGAATTTACATTAAATCCTTACTGTATAATCACCTACATATAAGAATATCAATTTGTTACCAATTTTTTACATGTTTACTTTAAACATTCTGATTCATTGATAAGATATGTTTAATTAATAGTGCGAATCCAATGTTAAAATTTAGCAAATTGTCTAATTAAGAAGTATTTCAAAATTTTCATTCGAGAAAAGTTAAACGAAACAGAAACTTGAGGCAAAACACACCACTACTCTTTCCACATCTCGTTAACGTGTCTATATTTGAACCATCATTAACACTCTCGCGATGCTTTTTTCAAAATGTATATTGTTGCATTGTGTCCACATTAAAGAAAGAAAAATTTAAGTTTTTTTATGTCATAATTATATCGCCTCACAATATAACAATACATTCCTCTATAACAATATCTTTATTTTGTCCCCAAAATATTGTTGTAACGAAGTAATACTGTATTACATTTGAAATTTAGAATGTAAACAAACTTTCAGAACCATATCTCTATCTCTCGACTTCAGAATGCAAACTGAAATTAAATTAATCATTTGCACAATAAAGTGCAACGCAACAGGAATTTTTGGTTCAAACCCTATTAACAAATAATTTCGGTAAATATTGAAAATTGGTACGTCATGTATCATAAAATTTATAGAAAATGAATAATTTATCTAGAAAATAAATTCTTGCGTAACAGAAATAGAAGTGTTTGCTATTTTAGCGGCCATGAAATTAATTCTATTCTGAGAAAATAAGAGAAATTCACTTCCAATTCATTCATGTGTCTATTCAAAATAATAAATACTGTATTGAGTAAATTTTGTTTCCCTTCGTTCATTAAAGTTATCGAAAATGGAAATGTTTTCCAAGTAAAAATAGGGGCAAGAATAATTTAAAAAAAATCTTAGCATGTTGCGCAATGATTTATTATAGTTACAAAAGGTGTTATGAAATGAATTCTGGCAGAATAAATAATTCAAATATTATGATAATACCAATGAATTAAAAAGTACCAAATTTTCACTATCCGATAAATGGTATCCATAAAAATGTTAAAATATTTAATGAAATTGCAATTTGAGTTAACCTTCCAATGGAAACGCGTATGCAGGAAATACTTATATTGTCCGTAGTATTACATACTTTCTTTTTTAACTCTTTAATTCCGAGTTGACTTTTTCGTTCTATGCCATTTAAAATCGGAAATTTTTGGGAAGATGGAACATGAATTGAACTCTTCGAACCTGAGTGGTCATTTACCCCACCCCTGCTATAACCTTCCCATAAAGCGCACGGAAGTGGACTGTGATGGGCAAGCATAATTAGACCACCTACACTATCACCTAAACTATTTCAAAACCTTAATTCCCCTTAAGAGAAGCGAAACGTCTCAGAGCGGCCTTCGTCTCTGTTAAGGGGATATTCTAGGCCGCCTCGGACTGCCTCGCACTGTATCAAAGGGTTAAATTTAAATGCAATTTTTATTTATATAATCTTTGCTTAGTATAAAGCTAATAAATACAGATTGCATAAAGAATGGCTTCATTTATATTTCTAAAAGAACCGATATAAATATGTAATACTACGCATAATGCAAGTATCTCCTTCATGTCCGTACCCGCTGGAAGGTTAATATCTGAATGATTTAATATCATTATTTTTACTTGCAGAGAGCAAGTGTCGTTCCTCGTTCTGGTCGAAAAAATTCTTGAGATTTCAAAATAAAATTGTAGATTAACGTACTGCTCAACAACGGATTCCGAGACTACCATTTTTGGACGATTTTACACTGGAAAGGGGTGACAGGCAATGAATCATATGAGTGCATTTCCGGAGTTCTTTGTTCGATCACGCTCAGTAAAATGTAAACATCACCCTTCCATTCTTTACTTTCTCCCTATTTTGATGGAAAAAACTCCGCCCAGCGCATGCGTGAAAGCGCGGAGGGTTTCCGAATCCGTTGCTAAACAATAAATAACTTCAATTTATATAAATTAACTTACTTATTTTAACTCATGGAATACTCTTTTTTTGGTTATCCAGACAATCAACTTTTATGGTATATTTCTAAAGCACACTAAGATATATTACCCCAAGGAATTATTGCGGGTTATAACATTAATTAAGTTTTAAAAATGTTCAAATTAGGCAAGTACATTTCACTTATAATTGCTTACATTTCGTTGTTATTTACACCTAAAATTTTTTACAAACTATTACATTTTGAAAAGAACAATCAAATTAAATAAATATTAACAAATGAGTGTTGTTGACTTTTTTTTATTTGCCTCTGAACGAATATAAACGGTTTCTTGTTAGAACAATGTTCTTTAATTAAAACTTGCCGTTCCAAGACGTTTGAATTTTACACAGGAATGTTTGCTAAAATGGCAAGAATTTAATTTGCTAGGCTTCCGTTTACTTATTTTGTCATTTGTATACATAAACAATCGTATCATAAAAAGTAAAAAAAAATATTATTCTTTTTTTTAGACGAAATAAAAATTTGCATACCTTTAAAATTAAAGAGAAAAAGTTGTTGGCTCATTTTTTAAAATCTACAACACATGCCAACTAAACTCATAAACATGATGTCATGCATGAGAGCAAAAAGCCTTTTTTTATTCTCTTTGTATTTTGATTCCACCTCTGGTATGCTTACTTTCCGCTAAATTGCTTTGATTTTTTTTATAATCCTGACGTCTTTAATGTCACAAAAAATATTCATAATTTTAAAAAAGAATTTCCTGCAATGTTCCTTTTACTAGATAAGATGTAAATCAAGAGAAAAAGATATAATGATAAAAGAAAATAGTGTTGGAAAAAAATATCAAATAATTGAAAAACCTCCACAAATACTAAGAAAAAAATGAGTATCTTCATGTGAAATAAAAATTATTGTTCTAGTTGACTAAACAAGGAATTTTTTAAGCACCCTGCATTCGAAAAAATTTCATGGCTGTGGTTTTTCATAGCATTAATGCAGTACTATTCGTTTTAGTTAGAAATGAACGTAATTGAGCAAAAACTGATGAAAAAACTCTGTAATATGGCACGGAATTTTCAATTATTCACATTGTTTCCTGTTTTAATTCTTTTTAGATTTCAATAGTGATTTTATCTCCGATATCTTCGACACAAATAAAAAATATAAATAAAAATGAAAATAATAAAAGTGTATATCTTATTGGCTTGATTATCAACCTGCAACAAACCAGAAAATCATTCATTAGATGTCAAAGATAATGTTCTTATTTCGAAGTAATTTTTTTGCCATTCTTCTGTATTTAGTTTTGATATCAAAGTGGACAATTAAATGTAAACAACTTTTCATTAAGAGATAAGATGTTTTGAAAGTTTTTATATCAGAATAATATTTTCCTATGTACTTTCTGTTAAATTTATAATGTCGATCACGCATCTTACAATTTCAGATCATTTATGACTCTGAAAAAATTTAAAAATATTGTTTTCTGTCTATCTAATTAGTTTAATTCTAATTTGAAATAATTAATATGTGTTCATTGGATTAAAAAATATAAATAAAAATGAAAATAATAAAGGTTCATCATCCCATTGGCTTGATTATCAACCTGCAACAAACCAGAAAATCACTCATTAGATGTCAAAGATAATGTTTTTTTTAATTAATTATCTTGCTATTCTTTCGTGATTAAGTTTGATATCAAAGTGAACAATTAAGTGTAAAGAACTTTTGATTAAGATAAGATGTTTTGAAAGTTTTATATAAGAATAATATTTTCCTATAAAATTTCTCTTAAATTTATGATGGGGATCTCACATCTTACAACCTGAGATCATTGTATGACTTTGAAACAATCCCAAAATTTTGTTTACCATAGTCTATCTAATTATCTTAATTCAAATTTGAAATAATTAATAGATGTTCAGCGAATTTTAATTTTCTAGAAGATGAACTATAGATTTCCAAGTGTTGTTTCCTTTCACGAATAATTTCTTTCCTTTTAAATTATTTCTGTTTTGCACTAATGATTTCATAAATGGAAGCTAAAGCATTTTACTCCCATTTATATTAACCGGTTTTTTATCTGATTGTTTTTATGTTATTAAGTTCCTACCCATAATTCCGTATTTATAATTGTATTTTTTAAACCGGAAGATCTCAGCTACTATGGAACCACTGTCATTTACAGTCGGTTTTTCTAAATCGCTGGATTCTAGTTAACAAGTTTTAACCAAAGAAAATCAAGAGTTATAGCGAAAAGTCAGTGGTTTGCTTCTTAGATGTTAAAAAAATCCTGATTAAATTTTACTGTTTCTGAAAATACATAAATATATTATTATACAGTAGCACTAACATACTAATAACATTAGGGCTGCTTAACACATTCGCTACCACTATTCACTCCTGAGATTTTAACCATCAATCTAATTAACCCCTTATCTGTCATCTCTTAACTACAGTAGAGAAGGTGTCTAATTAGATAATAGGTTCTGGACACGCCAGCTCGTCGGTGGAAGTGAATGTGTTGTCTCTTTAGTTCCGAGGCGAATTTATTCTTCTAGCACATTTTAACACTTGGACTTTTTGGGAGGATGTGACATGAATTGCGCTCTCCCAATCTGGGTGGTCATATAGAACACCGAAAATGCGCTAATATGACTCATTGTTTGACACCCCTTTCCGGTCTAAAATCGTCCAAAAGCGGTAGGCTCGGAATCCGTTGCTGAATAGTATTACTAATTATTATCAAAAAGAAACTGGCAAATACAATTATTACTTTTAACAGTCAAGAGCATTTGTTACATATCTCAATAATTTGTTGGTATATATCGAACACATAACAAACCTAATTCAAGCAAATTTAAATAAATTTTATTATTTGCACGTTTTATAAAACGTGTTGCTTAAACAATCTTTTCAATATTAATACCCTTTCAGATATTATCGAAACTTTTATAACACTAAGACACAAACAGATATTTAAAAAATTATTCTAGTCTGTAATTTCTTAACGTCTTGCATCGATCCTAGGTATCCCCAGGGATTGACGGGGAATTTTTTGCTGAATTCCGCGTCCACTTCAAACCCGAAATCACTTTCTTATTACTCTTTTTTCTTCTAGGTTATCTTATGCCTGAAGATTTAATGGAGTTCTTCGAATTATTTATTATCCTGTAAAGGTGAGCACTCTTTCAGCTTTAAAAAAGAAAAAGAGATACTTATACAAAATGGATACAAAAAATCCGCTGGAATCAAGATAATGTTAAAATTCGGATTTCACTGAGATGCACAAATAGGCAAATTTCTCTATAGATGGTTTATAATGTACTATACTTTTAATCTTTGTTTTCTTTCGTTATTTGAAATAGCATTTGATATCAGCTGTAAATAATACAAAATTAATATTAAATCATTTCTATTACACAATTAAGACTTCTTTCAAATATATTTTGTGCATTTTTTTTACCGAAATTGTACTTTAAAAATGGAAAGCGATTTGTTTCATTGCAGCAGATGCATAGTATTAAAATAATGATATCCCAAATTTTAAAGCTGCTTCATAATATAAATATTTAAGATTTTAAATATTTCGCTGAAATCTAATAAGTTTATAATAGCGTCATTTCGTATAGATTCGCAACCGATCAGGTATCTCTCCTTCATGAAATATTCGGGATGCTCTAGAATTTGACTTGCGTAGCAGTTTAGATAAGTTGGATATGTTAATATACATCTTAATTTATATAGAATGTTAATATATATAGAATATGTTAGTATATACAATATGTTAATATATATAATATGTTAATATATAGAATGCATTCACTTTTTATATATATATATATATAAATTACATAAAGCGAACAAAGTTACTATTTGTTTTTTTTGGAGCTTGTTTCTAATTAATATCATTAGTCAATTGAAATTGTTAAGCAGAAAAAGAAATTTTTGAACGTTTGTTTAACTACATTCCTAAGAGGATTGACATTTTGTATTTCTCTTCTGGATCATTCCATAAAATGCGACGGTTGACATCAAAATACCATTGTATCTGATTAGAAATTCACTTTTTTGCAATAATAAGATTTATAAATGTAGGAATTGTATTTTTCCAGTCTAGCTTTTTACCTACATTTAATAGCGTAAATATAATTCCTCCTAATATTTCTAGCTCAAAGACTAATCTAATTTGAATAGATCAGCAGAAATTGGAAGATGACGATAATGGAGTCCTTGCACGATAACGCGCTCTGCGCCTGATGAGCACGTGATACGCGTGGAAGTTGAGTTCTGTTAGAACAGAGCGTAATGTTTTAATCATGCAGATGACTATCATATTTTGATCAAAGAACAGCGGCGAGTTTGTCGACGCTACGGCTCTCCTCGGTAGCAGCAGCGGTGGCAGATGGTAACGTCTTTGAATGTTAACGGACAATTAAAATTATGTAAGCGATGTTTTGTCTAAGCATAACGTAGCGATAATTCCTAATTATGTTAAAACAGTAAATCCTCTCTCCTAAACTCATTTCTGTATATAATCACCTCTGTAAAAAACTCTCTAACTTAAATGTTTGTTTTCAATAAAGTAATTTAATTGTTTTAAAACTGAGTTTTCCTTTGTCTTGCACTCCTCTAGGTGTAATTCTAAATTTTAGTTTCAGCTCAAATGGTGATAACTTTCGTGTCCAAAAATGGTTGGCTTCGGCCGGGATAGGAAAACCTTTCTTATCCACATAAGTTTATAAGCTTTGATTATAAATAACTATTATAATTTTTCGCAATCTTATAAAGGAAGGTCAAAATTCAACCTAGGTTAGAAAGTTAATCAAATATTTAAAATACCTTCAATAAAACTGATATTCTGAGTTAAATATTCATTTGTATGAAATGGGATATGTGTTCCTTGTTAATTTTTTTTAGCTGGAAGACATTTATCACAAAAATATTTTACCCAAAGCATAACTTTTGCACATACATTTAAAATATTTAATAACATAAATTACACATTTATAAAGCATGTTAAAATCTGCTTGGGTACAAATGCTGATATATCCTATTCTCCAAAAGTATATGGAAAAGATTAATCAATGGAAAGGAATGCAATAAAGAATGGAATACGAATTCATTATGCGTTCTTTATTAAAGAATCTAATGAGACACATAGACAGGGGCAATTTAAGATGTCGTTTCCGTCTGGATCCCCAAATTTCCGAAACAAGTTACCGGAGAATTTTGAAACGAAATAAGTTTCTTCAATGCTTTAGAGTGTTTTTCCATAAACTTCAAATATTTCATAAGGAGATTAATTAAAAAAATAAATAAGAAAAATCTCCGGCCATAAATTTCCATAAAAACGATGATTTTCACTGAAGGTGGCATCTCGGAGATGAATGCGTCTTTTATAGTTGTCTTCGTTTCATAAAATTAGAAGAGCCATTTTGAAATGAAATCGGAACAAAGGAAATTTTTGCGTTCGAAAATAATAATTGTCAAAGCAGTTGGAATAGGATGGGAATGAATCAACTTTAATTAGTTTCGTCTTGGAATAAAAGATAGTTAAATTATATTCATTTGGAATATTTTGCATCTTAATTTTTCTAACTAATTTCTTTCAGAATCTCTGCGCCTATCATCGGTGATATCTGGCTGGATGCGAAAATAACAATGAATTTATACTCCATGAAACTTTCTTTATTATATCGAGATTTTTAGCATTTATTTTTCGTCTGAAAGAGTGGAATGTTTTAAAAGCTTTCATATATCAATAATACAAGCTTCAGCCTTAACATTTGGTAATCCAACTTGGCTTACTTTCATAAGGTTTAATAGAATCTTCAAAAAGTACAAATTTGATATCAAAATTTCAAGACTAAATTCATTTGATTCTGTTTTCTACTATTCTTAATAATATTTTCTATATGCACAACATAAATATTGTAAATGTGTAACTTATTTTCATTCATTTTCAAGAAGCAGCATGTTTTCAGTGAGTACAAAAATTTCTCAACTCTTTTTTAAAACGCTTTTAATAAAACGTTGATTTTCTAACCGTTAAAGTCAATCCATGACAAAATGAATTATTTAGTGTCCTTGTTATAGAATTCCAATGTGCAGTAACAGAATGCCATTCTAATGTATGTCAACAGAACGCCATTTCTCTAAAGTAAGTAGTTTAGAGAAACTAATCGAAATATTTTTAAGGGAATGAAATTCAGCTATTCAGCTACAATTGAAATAACCTGTCGTTGCAAGCACATTTTGATTTCCTTTATTGAGGTAAGTGACGATTAAGAATATAATTTCTATTATTTTCATAAGTGTGTTTCATAAATACCTTAAGTTACGATTAAGTGACGATAGTTTCACACAATAAAATATTGCAATGTTGATTTCTTATAAATTGCAGAAACAGCTTTAAATTGCAATTTTCAACAACAATGTCAATGGAATAGACTTACTATCTTACTTTACCGAAAGGCTTATATAATTTTATATATTATATTAAGTTGTTTCAATGAATTTGAATAATATTCTTCAATAAAAAACAATAATTGTTTTTCAATTCAGATAAATCAAAATCTAATTACTTTAAGAACATTTATATTTAAAGTCACTGTATTCTCCGAAAAGATATACATTCGAGGTATAAACGAGAAATACAAACTAGTAAAATAATTAATATTCAAAACCATCACATACAGTGAATATTTATTTTTTCTGTTCAGAGTATTTTAATTTAATAGAAATACCTATTTTTTTACAATTCCTATTTTTTCATTTACTTACGAACACATTTCACTGACGAACAACTAATCATTAACTTTGTGCCCTACGACAAATCAGCAAAAATTCACAATCATCTAAGCATTGAGGAAGCAGACACTAAAATAAAAAAACTCCCATCACGATAGCATCATGCGTAGGAAATTCTAATGACTTGTCACTTTGTTTCGAAGAAAAAAGTGAAGCATTGTTCATTCCCGTCTTTAACAATGGGCCCCGCAATAATTAACGCGGAATGGGATTTGATTTTTGCTTTTTTGCAGGCCCGCTGAAGGATTTGGTCGAACCCACAGGGAATGCTCAAGATCCCGCAATGGCGATTAAATACTTAGGAGGAGGGCTATCTACGTGCCTCGGTTGTTAAAAGGCTCGCGATGAATGTTTTATGGTCTTTTTAAGACTTTTCTGAGCTCTTGCTTTTTAAAATATGAACACCATCTCTCTTCGAGTCGAAAATGAAAATCCTTTAATAACCTTTCGTCTCCTTTCCCTCTGACGCTGTTTGAGATTTTTATGGACCCTACTCGAGTAACAATGTAAGTAACGCTATAAGGATGGCTTCTGATTATCATTTTGATTTTAAAATTAAATCGGACAGATGGTGGAGGCCATTGCATTTTTAAGTAAACTGGAAAATTAATTTATCGTTTAAATCATCTTTACTTCCAATTGAATTAAATTTTCTAATTAATAAATGGGCACTGTCGACGTAGATTTCACATATTTTTGAAGATTTCCCTTGTGAAAGCAGTCTTTTTGTGATACCTTATATATATTTAATATTGACTGCGTTATATGTTTATTATAAACCATTCTGTGTTCAAAGTAAGTTTTTAACCCATTAACGCCCAAAATAATTTAATGCTCAGATTTCAATAAATTTCTATTAAATTCCGTTAAAGCATCTGTGAAGTAAAATTAAAATTGAAGGAAAAAACTTTTTTGTTTTCATTTCTAAATTTTTTTAGAAAAAAATTTAAAAATTTGCCAAAAAACCATTTTTAAAAACTACCAAAATATTAAAGATTTTTTAAATAAAGTAAAATAGCAAAACATAAAAATCACTTTCTCATTTCTTGCATTACCTCAAAAATAAATCAAGGGTAAAATAAAAAAATCCAAAATGTGTGAAGACACTTTGACTTCAAAATCTGGCTAACTGGTGGTAGGAGTTTGATAATAGTATTAACTGCATATTCCTTTGCATCACCTTAATAATAAATCAAGGGTAAAATTTTAAAAAAATCAAAATGAAGACACTTTGACTTCAAAATCTGGCTAACTGGTGGTAGGAGTTTGAAAATACAGTAGACTCTCGATTAACCGGGATTAGATTATCCGGAATGCGGATTATCCGGGACGACCCCCCAAAAAGGAAGCGCAGATTGCGGCCGTTGGATTGTGCGGGAAGACCGCATTCTTCTCAACACTTCCTATTGTATTGGACTCGTCATTGGACCGCTCACATCCAACCTATGGATCAGGGTGTTATTCAAATCCTTAAGACAATATACCGCAGAAATTTTCTCCTTAAGTTGGTACAGGAAGGATAAGATGATTTGCGTTCTTTTTGAAAAAATCTCTCCGTTTTGGATGCAATTTTTTATGTTGATGCTGCATGGAAATTAGTAAAAAGCAGCATGGTTAAGAAATCATGAGGGCAATTTTATCGGATAAGGAAAATGAAATTCCTACAGATGACGACGGTAGTGCTCATTTGCAGAGAAAAATCTTAGAAGATTTGAGAAAGTTAGACTGTTCTGAAAAGGTGGATGAAGAAGCAGTGAAACAATGGATTAACGAAGATTCGACATTGGAATGTTGCGAAGTTTTAAGTGCCGATGATATTGCGTCCAGTGTAACTTGTGGTTCAGAAGAAACAAGGAATTTCGAAGAATTTCCTGAAAGTGTTGAGGAAAATCTTGTAATTCATCAAAAATTAAGTCAGGGTGACGCATTAGTACACACTGAGGCGTTACATAATTACTTGGAGCAAGAAGGTGAAAACACACCTGCATAAAAATAATATTGAGAAATCTGCGCAGTGTAATTCGTCGAAGAGAAAATGAAAAACAAAAACAGACTTCTATCATTTCATTCTTCACAAAACAGTGAGGTAAACTACCTCTCTGTTTTTCTTTTTAATTTTATGAATTGCAAATCTAAATAACATTAACATTGCTTGATAATTCCTTTTCTTTTGTATTCATTAAACTATTAATGTCTTATTGTATAATAATTTTACATTTTCTATCATTTTTCCAAAATTTTTCATCAATATTTGCATAAATTGGATTATCCGGGGCGAAGCATTTCCCGACCATCCCGGTTAATCGAGAGTCTACTGTACTATTAACTGCATAGGTAAAACAAAACAGAAACAATGGAATGCATCCGGTTCAGCCACGAAATATAATTTTGTTAATGAATTGAATAATACATTCCAATTTATCCTAATAAGTTCTTCCGAATATATGATTATGAATAATAATTTGCATTCTTATTGATAACCTAATAATAATTAATTTGGTAATTTCTCAGTGGGTAATTAAAGTCAATTATTCTTCTGAAATATTAATACGAATCAATACGAAGGGCTAATGGAATTTTTCTTAAATTTTACATTCCAAATCTTGCTTGGGAAACATACATTTAAGAATTAATAGTTGGTTTGATTTATTTCAGGCATCTCCATAGAGACCATTGTTTAAATACCTTTTTGGAATTCATAATATACTGGGATTTTGAAAGCTAAAATAATTATTTTATGTGTTTCGTTATATTAAATACATTGTAAGCAATTTTTTTTGGTAAAAAGTATATGAGCAGTGTAAAATTCATAAAAGATGAACAGTTAAATTGTCTAATATATTCAAATTAGTTATATTTAGTGCATAATATGGTTAACTTATTCTCCAGACCTAAACCTCAAATGACATTGTTCGGAATTTTCAGGCAGCCTGATCGGAGAAACATAGTATCAGCTGCGTTCCGCACTTAAAAGAAAACGTGTCAAACAGTTAACCCACGTACATGGGGAGGGGAGGAGGAGTTGAGAAAGTTATTTTGCCATTGAAGCTCCAAAATCTTTTGTCATTATCATGAGAGGGTGCTGCCTTCTCTTGCAATCTGTTATTGCTTGTGTAGCACTTATGTTCCCTTTCACTTTTCTTGTCATGGAATCCGTGTCATTGAACTTGATAAATTATCGAAGGATGATTTCTTAGGCCATTTTTTTTACTGTGGACAAATATTGATCAAAATTTAAAAGAAAAGAGGCTAGTTGGCTAAATTCGGCGACGAATATTGAATACTGACAAATGTGCCAACGAGTGACAAAATAACTATTGTGACAAAATAGTCTTGTGTGTATACGTGAATACGGTCCAATAAGCAGAATTACAAAAATAAAGCTCTTTATTTTACAGGTATTCTAAGCAAAGAAATGAAACACAAATATTAAAACAGCACTTGTAAAAATTCACAACAGAAATTACCATTAAATCTCAACATAGCACTCAAAGGTTTCCTATTAGCTCACCAGCTTGCTTGTAGATCAAGATCCAGCTGCCTCTTGTTGGCTTGAGAGCTTGCCTTCATACTTTTCAACAGGAAGTGACTTCATTACGTAGGAAGTGACGTAATCTCTAGAAAGTTCATGAAACCAGTAGAAATAGGTGGAAAGTTTGAGGTCCTTCTAGAAAATTCCTTTTGTCGCCAAAGTCGTCAAATTTACCGCCAAAAAGGTCGCCAAATTTGTCGCCAAGTTTGTCGCCAAATGTAGCATCTTAGGGAAACGACTTTATAGCTTTGTAACACTATAATCTAGTTATTATAAAGAACAGCAAGAAGCGGAACAACGTCGATAAGATTAACTGTCATGAAAACTTAAAGAACATTGGGATTATATTAATATGGTAAATATCTTGCTGTTTTAGCTAAAACATCACTGACTTCTTAACTTTTAAGTAAACTTTTGATAGATCACAGGATTTTACTTAAGATTGACCATTCGCCATTGACTCGCCAATACATTGAAACTATTAAAACGGCCACCATCCTGAAATGGAATAAAAAATTCTTATATATAATTAATGTTTTTTGACCTCAAGGAACATTTATTCCTCATTCGAAGAAAATCGAACAAGGCGTTTGGCCGTGAAAGCGTAACAAACAAATTTACAGACAGAAAAGACGAATTGAAAAAAAAGATCCCGCTGTGCTCCGTCAATAATATTTTTCATGACGCTTTAAAAAAATATCATTTTGTCAGATAGTTATTTGCTTTCAACAAACGATTTCTTTTTATAACGTGGAAACGTATTTACGCTCTCTCCAGTGATAGTTGATTGAACTTTCTCGTGTGACAAAATACCGTCAGATTTGAATCGCTAATAACTACGAGACTGATCATGCGAAAAGAATGGTTTATCCCTCAAAGGATAGATCATATCTGTAAAAGTTTGTCGCAAACTATTTGATTTGCCTGTAACGTCATCGTGTCTGTAGGCGATTGCGCGTGATTGTCATGAATTAGCATTATGTAAGATTATAAGTAAGTGTAGCGTAGAAACGCTTTAACTCGGAGGGTGATTCTGGTGTTATTTTAAAGAGCTTGAGGAGTATTACTGGACCCAAAGTGAGACAAAAATCATTTATTAGAATATAAGTAAAAATCGGTATTAAATGGAAAATTTCAAACTCCGCATGCTTTTTGATTATGACATGCGGAGTTTTTTTTTAGAATTGTACGAAACTTAAAGAATATTTGACAATACGTAAACGAAACATTGCATTAAAATTTGAATTCAAAAATTTGAATATTACGGTAAATATGAGCATTTGTAGTAAATGTTTTACTGCGCATGCGCGAAATGTAGTTCCATATACTGTCAACAGATGGCGCCATCAAAAGCTACTCAAAATAAAACATAAGAAAGGCGGGTCCTCGCCGTAGAGTTTTCGTGAAAACGTGGGGGTAAAATCATAAAACAAGTGTTTCATATTAATATGTAATTTAATTATCAATCTCTTTAATACAATATTCACACAGAGTAATATAATGGTTACGGAATAGATAAATCACATGTTTATCGAATGTAGCAAGGGTCTGTGGTAGCTTCTGGTGTATCTATTCTGTAACCATTATACTACTCTATGTATATATTGTTTTAAAGTGTTTGATAATTAAATTACATATTAATACGAAACACTTGTTTTATGATTTTATCCCGACGTTTTCACGAGGAATCTACAGCGAGGACCCAAACTGCGCCTTTCTTATTTTTTCTATCATTTTTCGAAACTAACCAAATACTATAGGTAAGTTATATCTGATTTTATTTATAAAACGAAGAAAATGTAATCATAAATTCAGCTTCTATTTCACAATTTCCATTCGACTTTATAATTAATTCCTTGTGAAACTTCAATACCGTATAAAAATAGCTTACTTGTTATTTATGAAATTTTCAACGAATATAGTTATAATAATTTATAACAAAAACGTTTTACTCCTATATTTTTAAATTGAAATAAATTTCCTTTCTATTGTTAGACGGAATAGAAAATTTAGAGAATTTGAACTTTTAGAGAATTTTAATTGAAATTACTATTTTTGGATGGTATAAATTTGTAAACTTCAGAAATAGAAGCTAGAGCATTTCGATTAGAATGAAAGACAAAAATTAATAATCTTACTTTTTTTTACTTTCTATTAAGGGATTTAAATAGTTTCAATACTAAAGGGATTATCATGATACCCTGGAGGTTTATATATGATTATTCATCCAGATGTTCATGAATTATGAATTTCTCTATATTCCAGAATTCAAGATGTGAAAGTGAAATAAAATAAATCTTTATTTCTTGAAAGAAATGGCAATGTGATGAATTTTATTTCATAGAAAATGTTGTTTCATTTCCATAAACTTTGCAGAACAGTTAGATATATTTATGTATTCCTAAAATAACTTTACTGTTGCTATTTGAAACCAAGAAATTACAGAAATAACCTGAAATATATATTGCAAACAATGGATTCTGGTAACAAAGAAGGATTTGAAATTATAATAACTTTTATGTTTATTTGAATGAATATGAAAAATCAATGTACGAGTAACAGTCATTCATATCTTTAAACTTCTTTTCTTTATATTACATACTTAAAAATGATGATATGGAAGTCATGGTAATGCATGTATTTTTGGCATGTGAAATAATTATTTTGATATTTTAATAAACGCAAATTATTTCGATTTGAAGTTAAAGATTATGTGCTTTAAACCCAGCATAACCAATCATAATAAATATAAGTTCCTAGACATGATGTAGCAAAATTTCAAAATGTGCAACACATAACATTAAAGATTTACATTTCAAAATATATAAACGATTACTGACATGCCCCCAACCTCCACGTAATTGTTCCGGTCCCACGGCCAAAGAGGTGAAGGGAAAAGAGAGAGAAACAGTTGTTCTGGAGACAAGAAGAAGCCGCCATTGAGTATTTTTACAAAAGTTTTTCTGTGTGTGTATGGTGTAAACAGTCCAACACTCAGAATAATGGAGAATGAAGGTTTATTCACAAATGTGCTGGAAAAGCACGTAGCACAGGTAACAGGAAACAATAGATATTACAAAGATTACCAATGTAAGCAGACAACAATTCACAGGTAATAAGTGTTCAGCACTTGGATATTTAGCAACACAAACAGTCAGCAAATAACTAGTAACGACAATAACTGCACTTTAAATAGCGCACAGCTCACCAGCTTCCTAGCTGTCACTGTGGACGAAGCTCTGAAGTCGTTCTCAATGGATCAATACCCCTCCCGCTCGGCGTCTGACAGCATACTACCTCGCACAGCGAATAGAACTCCAAAGACGTTCGCGCTCCAAGACGATCCCAGTCGATCAACATTGCTTCAGTCATCCAAGCGCTTTCCTTATATAGTCTCCCGCGGCAGGCCGTGGCGTCACAGGGAATCATCTAGTACATGCAAGCGTATCTCCTCTGCTAATAGAGATATCGACAAGATTCCAGCACCTCTGAGATTCCACATTTCGTCGCCGAAGTCGCCAAATTTGTCGCCAAGGTCAAGGCTTTAGACGTAGCTGCTGCCGGTCATCCCATACTTACCTCTGTAAAACTCTCTTCCCAACCTTAAGGCTCACAGTGCTGGGAAGCGACTTTCCATGTTTGTAACAGTATGTTTGTGTAGGAGATCCAGAGGGGACTCCGGGATATGATTATAGCGATTATGAGCAATTCTAAACTCCAATCTTAATTCTTTAATCCCGAGGCGACTTTTTTTTCCTTCTAGCTACTTTAAAACCGGGACTTTCATTCTTTGGTAGTATCTGAGCAACTTTAGGAAAGAAGCAAACAAAAAAATGTCACATAACTTTTCTACTATTGCTAACTTTTAATTAACTATTTTAATAGATTTATTATAGTAGATTCTAGAGAATCAAGTTTCCTCGCCTAGGATATAATAGCATATATCCTAGGAGAGTAAACTTGCTTTGAAACAGCGTAAGGTCTATTAAGTCATCAGCGCCCAGCGTCCTATTTATAAGACAATTACATTTCGCTTCCGTGGTAAAACCGAATGCATTCCATAGTTCCTTTTTTGCTTTGTTTATGAAGTCAATAAGTATTACAAAACTCCCAAACAGTTTTCAGCGGGAATATATCCCCAGTTAGGCAGATTTTGAAGTCAAAATGTAGAAATATTTATTTATTTTTCTTTTATTTTTCCTTTGATTTGGTCTTGAATTAATGTAAGGAATTTGAACGTGATTTTTATTTTTGATATTTTACTATATTTTAAATATATTTTCTAAAATCTAATCTATCTAAATAATTTTAGCTAAAAAATAGAAAAGAACAACCCAAAAAGCATTCTCCTAATTTAATTTTACTTCACTTAATCTTCAAACATAATTTAATAAAAATATATTGAAATCTGTGTTTCAAATTAATTTGGGCGTTAATGGATTAAAATTTTTAAAGATACTCAATTGATATCTAAATGTAAACAAATTCTCTCTAACTGCAACCACGTAGCTCATTTTCTTCAAAATGTTTCCATGCAAAACCTTTATATTTTTACATCTGAGTTTGCCTATTGTACTGCCCAATGTATTATGTTTTTATATATGTATAATGCTTTTTTCATGTAAGCACCGTTTTGAAATTCGGCCGCTGCAACGCTTTCCGAGCATGCGCGTTGAGTGTCTGCATCTGTTGGCTAACCACAGACACCATTACGGAAGAATTCGACTGTATTTAAGTCTGTTTGTGAGTATTTTAAATGTCTCAGTCAATTGAAAATCCCGTCGACTGTGAAATACGCTCTGTCATTCGATTTGTTAATACAAGAGTTGTGAAAGCGACTGAAATACATCGGCAGATTAATGAAATGTATGGAGAAAACATTATGAGCGAAGGAATGGTGAGGAAATGGGTTAGAGCATTTAACGATGTCCACACGAATGTGCATGACGTGAAGAGAAGCGGGAGACCTTCTGTCATTAGTGAAGACTTGGAAAAGTTCAATAGAACAGACGCTTTAAGATTTAATCTTTATCTAATGAGTTTCCTCAAATTTCAAGAAGCACTGTTTATGGAATTACGACAGAAACACTTAAATGACTTAAGTTGTTCTCACTATGGGCAGGCGGCTGATTTCTATGAGGATGGAAGTCAAAAGATGGTTGAACAATACGACAAATGCCTTAATATTGGTGGAAATTATGTTGAAATGTAGATTACAGTAGGGTTATATAAAAATAAAATTGATAAAAAATACATTTGTGTTTTTAATATCAAAACGGTACTTACTTGAAAAACAGCCCTCGTAGAATAGAATTGAAGTTACGGTATCGGTGCAGTCAAGGCGGCAAATTCAGGAGCTCTGACCTATGAATTGTATCGCTATACTTCTTAGTTTGAACTGAAGTAAAATCTGAAAGAATTAGAATCAGTTGAGAGTCACAGACTTTTATCTCTACCTCTGAGAGAAAGGAAATGATTTCCTATTAAAAATTTTCTTTAATTAAAATAAACTGTGCCAAGACGTGGAGAATGAAAAAAAGAATGTTTTCTAATATAGCAAGAATTTGATTTACTGCTATTTCTTTTCTTTAATTCGCCATTGTGTACATAAACAATTTTATCGTGAATGTTAAAAAAATACTCATTCCTTTTATGACTATGGCAGGGCATGCTTTTGAACCTAGGACCTTTGGGTCCGGAGTCACGCATCTTAACCACTAGACAAAAGGAATTCCATGGATACTGATATATACATCAGAATAGGATGGCGCAGTATGGTACACTACAAGACAAAAGAAAAACACGCCTCCCTTTAAAATAAATGGGGGAACTTGTTTGTCGATTATTTTTATAAATACAAAGCACGCCAGGTAAACTGTAAAACATGATATCATGCATAAGGAAAAAAACGCTTCTTTATTTTCTTTGCATTTTGATTCCACCTCTGGTATGCTTGTTTTCAGCGAAATTGCTTATTTTTTATTAATCTGGACGTTTCTGACGTCATAAGAAATTCTCATAATTAAAAAAAAACGACTTCCTACAATATTCCTTTTAGTATATAAAAGGTAAATAAAGTGGGAAAAAATATTAAAATTATTTGAAAAATCCCCGTGTTGAAAAAAATTTAAATGGGCGAAGAAAATTCTTAAAATTTTTTGTGATAATCTTCGGAAAATTAAACATTCCATGTATAATTAAAAGAGGTATTTTTCTAGTTGAATTAACAACGTGAGGAATTTTTATTTGAAGCTCCGCGCTTTTAAAGTTATTTAACCAAGCTGCTAGTTTCGCTAAATTGGATGAAATATCATTCAATATATAAACTGAGTGGAATGTTGTTTAGAAAGTATAAAATATATTGCAAATTGGTAAGTATATTTCTGTCGATTTACACTGACCCTTGTATTGTTATTATAAGTTCTAATTGAGTTCACAAAGGATATTTTCAATGAAAATACAAAAAAAGAAATTAATAATAAAAATAATAAGCAAAAAATATTGAAAATAATAAGTAATTGATTATGTATTAGCATGAAAAGTAAGCTAAAACAAAAAAGAATAATGCTTATCTTTTTCCAAAATCTATTGTTTTTAGTATAGTTTTTATTGTCACTTGTAAACAATTCTTATCATCATTTTGTGTTTGGTTTGGTGAACACATTTGCGTCAACAACTTTAATAAAGACGAGAAATTTTGGAGTATTTGTGTGATTACTGATTGGAATCAAGAATATTTTTTCTCTTTAATTTATGTTATACTTACAAAGAGGATTGCAGGACTGAGAACTAAGAATATTTTAACCAATCTGAGATAATCTCAAAAATTTTGTTTTAAAGAGTAGTGGAATATAAATGATTCCTTTTCGATCGGCTGAAAGATTTTTTAATGGAACTTTATTTTTTCAAAAATTATTCTTAAATTTTAAAATGCTGCCAAATTGCAAACGAGAATAATTTTTCATTCCATTTCTTGACATCGGCTTCGCAATAGCGATTTTATAACTGAGATTTGAAGATTGTTTCTTGTCATCTACATTTGTTATTGCTTTAAGATTAGTTTAGTTTTGTTATATTTTCGTCCCGTTTTGAAGCAGCACGAGTGCTAGGACGGCCCTCGTCAATTTGAACCACGGTCTGACGATGAGGAAGACATCTGAGCTGGTTCCCCCCTCTCCAAACTTCCGCGACACACCAACAGGTGGACGTTTGACCCCCTACGTATGATTTAACGTGCAACAAACCCAATACACGGCGGATCTTCAGTGGAATCCGGTTTCGAACTTGGAGCCCTCCTGGACACCTCACCACGGCCACTAATTGCTTTAAGAAACATAAGTCTAATTATTAATGGGACACCGTGGCCTAGTGGTAAGGTCTCGGTTTCGAGTACGGAAGGTTCCAGGCTCGAAACTCGATTACACTGAAGATTTGCTGTATATGAGGCCTGTTGCACGCTGAATCACAGGCACTGGGTCAAACGTCCTTCCACTGGTGTGTAATGGAAGCTTGGAGAAAGGGTGCAAGTTCAGATGTCGTAATCGTCATCTGAACCGGTTTGCGAGATCCGTTCTAACATAGTCCTCGTGTTGCGTCAAAATGGGAAGTTAATGTAACTATACTAAACTAAAATGTAAATATTGAGTCATCACACAGAGGCATCCTGTAGTATTAGGATGGTAAATCAACCAATGGATGCTGGTGTACCTGGGCTTGGGTAGGATGATAAAAGGTGCCTGGTTAAAAGATGCTTCCCTATATACTCGAAAGGTCACATCGAAAGAAAACTTCCCCCTCCCCGAAGTGGGCAAACTGTAAGAACGCCTGTTTTCTCTCTGATATGGAGTCCCAATTTAATGTTCGTGTCTGCCTTTATTTACGTGATTTTCCAAATACTTAACACCACAGCATACCCCCGAACTCGGAGCCAGGGTGGCTCCCTGTCGGTTGGTTGGGTATGCGTGAGACTTTATTAAAAAAAAGCCAGAGCAAAAAAAAAATTACAATTTCTATAATTGTTTCTGAAATTTATCCCCTTATCTGCTTGAATCGAAGCATAATCGCAAAGCATTCTTTCTAAAAGTTTTATGGTGTTCCTTGTTTATAAAACGCGTTAGAACAAAACTATAGACGCTTGACTGACAAACAAAAGTTTTCTGAAGGAAAAAAATAGTTTAATACTTTATTACTATGGATTTTAATGCAATTTAAATATATCAGAAATACAATATTTGGTGGAAAATACACAGTATCAATTCTCTTTCCATTCACTTTTCTAAAGGTTTAATTTTATTCGTATATTTTAATGTATTACTACAAGAAGAAGTCGAAATATACGTTTCTCTAAGCTGCGATTGCTAGTGCAGTTATTCAAGATAAATAATGGACTGCGGACTACGTAGGCTTACTTCATTTTTCTACATGAGTACCGAGGGTACTGATGCATTTGCCACAACGCTTAACATATTTTAAAAATCCCTATTGAAAAAATGCGTGTCCCCACGTGCGGGAAAACTGCTTCACTGCCATCTTCACTTCTTTGGTACTAAAATACATTCCTCCATACACCTGATGTTCCCCTCTCCAGTGGCTATTAACGTTTGAGAGTCTATCTTTGCCCGGTGCATGGATACAGAACTCATTGAACTGCAGGCATCGTCACAACACATGATCTCATCATTCTCTGAACTACAGGCTCCATATTGTTACAAAGCTATAAAGTCGTTTCCCTGAGATGCTAATCTTGGCGACAAACTTGGTGACTTTCAATAAATTTGGCGACCATTTTGGCGACTTGGCGGCAGAGTTGGCGACTTTGGCGACAAAGGGAATCTTCTAGAAGGACCTCGAGCTTTCCACCTATTTCTACTGGTTTCATGAATTTCTAGAAATTACGTCACTTCCTACATAATGAAATCAATTCCTGTTGAAAAGTATAAAGGCAAGCTCTCAAGCCAAGAAGAGTGAGTTGGAATTTGACCTGCAAGCAAGCTGGTGAGTTAACAAGAAACCTTTGAGCGTTGTGTTGAGATTCATTGGTAGTCTCTGTTGTGAATTTTTACTAGTGCTGTGTTAATAGTTGTGCTACGTTCCTTTGCTTGGTAATATTTGTAAAATAAAGTGCTCTATTTTTTTAATCCTGCTTATTGGATTGCATTCATGTACACCCACAAAGCAATTTTGTTACAATATCATGACTATTTACCACACACTTCCACTTGCCGGTCATGAATTTCAGCAACCGGCGTTCTAAGGTTCATTTATCCAGCAGAATTGCTTGCACTTCCTCCTTTGTCCGCAATCCCAAAACCTCTTTCTATAGCCGTAATGCACCGCTCATCCGATCTTCTTGCTAGAATTGCGTTAGCACTGCAGATTAGCACTGCGACAGAGATATTTTGGTAACGAAACAAACTAAGCAACGTAGATTGCTTCGTTACCAAATAGAGGAATGACTCTCATATTAAACCGAACACGGTTTCTTTGTCCCGTTGCTTTGCTATTTCCCGACAGTTAAAAAAAATAAATTCTCCTTTTCGAACTTCTCTTCATAATATAGAAGTAGATCTTCGTTTTGCCCTAAGTATCCGCTTGGGAGAAAAGATGATATTTGCTTTTCGGGAGTGGAAACTTCACTAGATATGCTTACTGGAATGGAAAATGATAATTCTGCCACGTCTCCAGGTAAAATATGCATCTGTTGTCCATACATTCCTGAAAATGGCACCAGTTCTCGACACAAAGCTTTATAATGATGTCACATGATAATGGCTCTGAAGTGTTAACTTTATCGACTCCAAACCAGAGCGGGCAACGTTATTAATAACAGTTTTTAATATACAGCATCAAATAACTTAAATCAAAAACTGTATAGATAGAAACAACGAAACAAGTGATGGAGTATGCTAACTGGGACACCAGTGTGTGTGAGTGGTGGAGAGAAGAGTGGAGAGAAAGATTTTACTAATGTTGGTTTCTGCTTTTATATCAGGAATTAGAACCATGGATCAGCTTACACCGTTCTCTTCTCCAAGAAATGGAAGGCTCGGAAAATAAAGACAGACACGCTTCACAATGGATAATGCTAGAAGCCACAGCTGAAACAATAATTAGATGAAAATTATTAATATTTACAGTTCCATTTGCATATTTTACAAAGATTTTCACTGTCTTCCATTCATGCTTCTTTAAAAATTATTTATCGTCTCACGTTCAAACCATGAAGTAAAAAAGCAAATATCTTTCTGCAGTGTAATTCCTCTTATTTTTATATCGTTCCCAACTCTTCCCAGGGATTGACAGGAAATTCTTTGCTGCATTCCACATTCACTTTAAACACGAAATCACTTTCTTATTACGCATTTTTTTCTCTGTTATAGTTTCCCTCAAGATTTAATGGAGCATCTCGAGTTATTTATTATCGTTTAAAGGTAAGCACATTTTCTGCTTAAAGAAAAAAACCGAAATATTTACATAAAATTGTTACAAAGAATTTGTTTGAATCCAAATGAAGTTAGGATTTAAATTGTATCGATATATAAATGATATAGATCTATTTTCTTTAAGATGGAGATATAGCATATATTTTTTGTTTTGCTTTGCATTCAAAAAATGATTCAGTTGCAATATATAAAGAATCATCATAAAAATAAATAAATATGCCATTTATTCCATTTATGCTGATTTTTCGAGCCATTTTTATTGTACATCGAAGGTAAAAACAAATTTACTTGATTTCAAAATTATTTATAGGATTATAAAAATATCAACATCTCTAAATTTTAAAGTTGGGTCAAAATACAGATAACCTAAATATTTTGAGAAAATGGCTCAGAAACTAATATTTTTTTTTAAATTCATTTGGCATCGATCACTTTTAGAATTTGACAAAATGAAAACCATAAAAATAATGAAATTAAATAATAAATGAAGGAAATAGTTAATCACTTTATAATAATAAACAATCCTTTCGACGCAATAATAAACAATCTTTTTAAAGATATTTAACAATTTATTCTTTTGTTAACACCGCCGCTGTTTCTTTTATTCCAAACCCTTTTTGGGCAGAAATAAATAATGCAACTGAATTCCCGTCGAATAAAAAAATATTTGCTGCGTCACCAAAGTCGCAAAATCAATAAATGAAACAGGAATTGTTCATAATTAAAAGGAAAATAAATTTAAAATTGTTAATTTATGAAAATTTTTCTTGAAGTCTTACATGCAAAATTTATTTTCTAATTTATGTTTTCTCAAAAATGCTTTAGAGTTTGAAACTTGAAGACCTTAGCTATTTTCTTACTCTTCACTTTCTTACTAAATTTTTTTTACAAATATTTTAAGTGTCCCTACCCGGGGTCTTTACCTGTATACTTAAATACCCTGCGTTTGTTAATTTTGTAGCTCAGTTCTTAAATTTGTAAGCACAGAAGATGTGTATGCATATATTCCTTCCTCTACCAATTGAGATAGCTTAATACTTTTCAATATACTGTGAGTTAAGTCTTGCCTCATATGCGGGGTTGAACTTTCAGACCAGAGACTCGCATGGAGGAGAACAGACATCAAAAAATATCATCTGTGTATATGGGGCATTCGAAACTTAAACCTGGTGTCATAAGTCAAATGGCCTAATACTGAAAATTTGTAGAGTGTGGTGCTGGCTCATATGTTTTCTCATTTGGTCGGTCTTCTTCATCCGACCAAGGTTCAAAATTAAAAGGCCGATCAAAAACAACCTTCATGTAGCCTCAAAGCTGAATATTATTCTATCTAAATTAAAATTGGCACATTTTTCTTATAAAAGTACAAAAAATGGATAATAAATAAAATAATTATCGCAATCGTATGGAAACGAGGAAACTCCAGATAATAAAGGAACTTTGTATTTACAAATATAAAACTAAAAATATGTATAATGGTATATTAGATGAATCTACCAATATGAACATATCGTTTAGCAACGGATTCGGAAACCCTCCGCGCTTTTGCGCATGCGCCAGGCTGAGTTATTTTCATCAAAATATGGGAAAGCGAAGAATGGGAGGGTGATGTTTACATTTTACTGAGCGTGATCTAACAAAGAACTCCGGAAATGCTCTCATATGACTCATTGCCTGACACCCCTTTCCGGTGTAAAATCGTCTAAAAGTTGTAGTGTCAGAAACCGTTTCTGAACAGTAGTTGAGGGTTATTTTAAAACGGACCTCATAAACTTGTGCTTTTATCAGATGACGACGAGAACACCTGAAACTGGACTCCATTCTACAAATAGTAAATTACAGTTTCGAAGCCGGTATTCTGCAATCCAGAAACCGATACTATACCACCAGGACACCACGATCGAAATTCGTATGTTATATTTCTGTACTCCCAAGGTAAACTATCTTAAGTAATATCACTTTTAACAGTTTACAAGAGAGGCAATCGAAGTTCCAGTTCCGTTCAAACTATTTTCGTTGCCCATTGCAATGTGTTGCAGTGGGCAATTTATTTTTTGAGAGCGATAATCTTTTGTTTTTTTCGACTTACAGTTACGACACTTAGCTCATACGAAAATGAGGTCGGGATAATGGAAAAGACATGCAAACAGCAAAATTTGACTTAAGATAATTTACCTCTCAGGAACAGATATAAAATTTAGTGTTATTAAGTCAGATTAGAAATCTTCACCATTAGTGGTAAAAGTGGGTGGGGCAAAAACTTTATAGACACTTAAAAGTTCTGGAAGTATAGGGGGTAGACAATAAAAATTAAAAATTTATTACAAAATTAAATAGCTTTCCCGTACACGATTGCTTTCTTATATAAGTTCTAGTTTTGAACATCTAAAATGAAATAAAATTTTATTTTTCCAACAGAAAGGGGGGCAAACCACCCCCGTCTCACAACACAGTGAGACGGGCACAGACAACACAGTGAGCAATCCTATGAAAAAATTATATTATTGAAAATATTATTAAAATTTAAATGTACCATCGGGATGATTACAACATTTTAATCTTTAAAACCACAAGCAAATATATTATTTTGAAAAAGGATTTCATTAAAGGAAATAGATGAAAAACCTCAATGAATTCAATTATTTTATGAAAAAAATCTGGATTCGACGTGAAACTATTCGAATTTGAAAAGGCAATGGTTTCAGTATGCATATAGTAAAGCCTAGTTTTCGCTAAATACACGTCCGAAATTGCATATGTGTCTGACATCAAAATACGATATTCAATCAACGCAACAACAGCTGTAGTTTGTTCCAAATATTATAAGAGCCCAGAATTCAGAATAATAGTACACAGCTGACTATGATAGATGAAAAGTACCGAATAGCAAGCAAGTGATTTCATCAATGAATGAAATAAACTGAAAATAAAGCTCTTCTGAGAAACTATGTTTTTAAATTTTTCTCAGTTGAAAAAACTATCTGCATTCGGAAATAACAATTAAATAAAAATGGCTATATGATCTTATAAACATTAATATTCAAAACTGATTTCCTAAAGGAAATGGCCTCCTTAATTCAGAATGTTCTATGGTTAGTACGAATATGCGTCGAATTTTCTAAAGAAAAATATCACTTGGAAAGCTTTTCGACTTTATTGATAATAAACTGATTTCAAATGACGATTTTTCAATTTAACTTACGATTCCAATTGACGATTTTTTCGATGCAATAATAGATGTAAGTTCTTAGTCGTTTTCAAATCGATATTTTCGTAGCTAAATTTCGATGCAATGTAGAAGGTCCAATGATTATTTGGATTTTTTATATATAACCAAAGCAAATGTAATATTTAAATTTCATATCAAGTCACAGAGACAATGTATTTCATTTCATTTCTAATGGAATTCTGACGGAGCTTTGAAATTTTTATCATTCAGTTGAAAATAAATTCTATATTTCAAGATGTTTTCAAAAATAAAATTATTAATATTTGAGCAATTGGTAAACTGATTCTGCGAATTTTAAATAAATGAATATTGCAGTGAAAGAAATCAAAAATATAAGTATATAATTTATATTGTAACGTAAGAGGAGCTTAAAATTATGAAATGCAGAATTTTACTGTAAGAATCATGAAAAATACATAAGGGTTATATCGAAAATGGTTATATCTTGGAAAATTACAGATTAATATCGTTCATGCATAACATTATGTGAATTATGTAAAAATACATAATTGTTTACTTATAGTTAAAATACACCAGGGAAATAAAGGTAAAATGGTTAAAGATTTTGGCAAGTTGTTTGTATGCCTGATAACTTGACGAAAGATTTGGTTTGAATGGTTTATCATGGATGCTATTTTAATGACTGCGAAGGAGCTCCTGCATCTTTTGCACAATTCCGTATGAGCCACCGCAGTGCTTTCGTCAGAATAACTCTAAAGAAATCTGTTTTCTCATAAAAAATATATCTTATTTTCTTTATAAATGGATGGATCATCAGACTTAACGACCAGAATGATGATAAAAAAGAGAATGAAGCTGTAATCGGAGATCAAAGAATGGGGACATTCAATTCCTAATGAATCCACAGAAGCAACTTTACCGCCTCAGAATTAAGAGTAATATAACTGAAGTAAAATTTCTAAAATTTGGGGAAATAATTTTTTTTCGCATGTTTGATATATTTCACTTTATTAAAAAGGTAAATTATAAAAAAATGCAAGCATAGAAAGATATTTTTTAAGCTTAAAGGAATTATGATAAAAGGTTTAAAAGTTTCATTCTGTCAAGAAGAAAAAAATGTGGTCGAGCATTTCATCACCATAAAACCATTGTGAAAATTAAAATGTGAAGCTTCAGAATATGTACAACAAAAACATATTAAATAATCAGCTTCTTTATTGTTGCCTTAATTGCTTTCTTGAAAAACATTCAACTTTGGGTGACCAGTACGTATATGCATGCGTAATATGAATAAAAGTAAAATATCAAAGATAATGAAATGGAAGCATAATTAATGTGACCATACGTACCGTTTTGAACGGAATCGTTCCGTTTTAAGGGAACGTGTCCCGTTGTTCCCAGGCACGGCTTCGAGATTCCGAAAAGATCCCTTTTCAGAAAGCGAGCAACCCATAGTAACAATTAAAAAAAAAG
>BGPR01005820.1:73785-88195 GCA_013235015.1 Araneus ventricosus
AGATAATGAAATGGGAGCATAATTAATGCGACCATACGTCCCGTTTTAAGGGAACGTATCCCGTTGTTCCCAGGCACGGCTTCGAGATACCGAAATGTTCCCTTTTCAGAAAGCGAGTCACCCATAGTAACAATTAAAAAAAAAAGGGCGGGAAAAATCCAAAATAGCACCTCGCTGTTTCCCACGGCTAAAAATTAAAAGGGAATAAATTTATCCTAGCCGCAAGAATAGGAGAAAATATACCAGATTAATGATTCATTATTGTATCCAAATCATCTTAAATCACATCACATCTTTTCATTGCTTATAATTTCCGCTTTAAGGGGTTTTATTTTTAATGAAAATTATTCCTGGTTTTTCTCATTCACTATACTTTGACCTTTCTTGCTGACTAATAGAGGTTTTCAACTTTTGGACTCATTATTTCTCATATTAGTCTGGCGAAGCAGGTATTTACTTTAATTTTATTTTCTCTATTCTAAATGAAAATGTTTGTAAATTTAGTTTTATTACAAATGCGATCGATACAATGCGATTCATTATTTCATCCAGAGATATCTGTCTTAGCTATCAATAAAAAGAATATTTTCTACCAATCATGACTCGATTTTTAGTAACGTAGTTTTCGGTCTATGCATGTGCGTTCAATTAAACAGAATGCCTACGGATGAGTTACCTTTAAGGGGTAAGTGAATCAGAATTAAATCTAGGGGATTAATTAGGGTTTCAGTCACATTAAATTTAAAACAAAATATTATATGAAATAAACGAGGAGACTTCAATTTAAATACAAAACATTTATTTAAGAACTATGGGAGAATTTAAAGGGGAATATGCACAAAGAAAGAAAACAAGAGGTTTAATGTTTTACATGAAGTCATGTTTATACGCGAGCTAAATTAAAATTGAGATAGACATTAATGGGTTAAAAGTAATTACGGTATTACAGAGATAGCCAGAAGGAAAAGTTAAATGCGATATAGTTATCATAACATGATGATCGGGCGACTTAACTGCGCCGAAACAGATTTAGCCTACATTCTTGTATAAGAGGGATTACGAGAGAGAGTTGCGGGATTGTCTGCTGCGTCTCTCTGAACGTGCACGTTGGTTTTGTGGGGAAAAAGAGGGCGCTGTTCATGACGTATCATGAGCAGGTCTCTTGGCTCCATCTATCGGAAAAATAACAACTTTCTAACTTTTAAATAACAACTAAATAATAACTTTCTTTTTAACAATGCCTAAACGGAAGTACTCTTTTAATGTTAAATTAAAAACTAAGTACCAGTTTATAAAGCAAAGAAGTACTCCATCGGATGTTATATTTGAAAAGTGTCGTTACCAAATTTAACGTAGTCCATGGAGGCGCCAGCGGTACTGAGCAACATTTAAGATAAGAAAAACATAAAAATTCCGATCTTGCTATGACTTTGAGTTAGTTCTTCAATGCTTAATTTTTTTAAAGAAAACTGATTCAACAACTTCGAAAGATTTGGGAGTTGCTGCGATATAAGGTGCCTGGGGTAAAGAAGAAACACTGGGATTTACGACATATTGCTTCTGTAATAAGAAAATATTGTCTGACAAATGAGACAGTCAAAGAAGCCACCAATTATTTATTAAATATTTTCATGAAGGAGCTTTGAATTAGGGCAATAAAAACTAAACAAACAAACAAAAAGTGTGAATTGTACAGTCATTAAAAAAAATTGGTTGATTCGAATGTTTTGATTTTTAATTTAGCTTTCTAAAATAATTAAACTCATTTTTTTTAAAAACGGAACCAATGTGAATTTCATGAGAAAACAAAACTTTTTTGTTGCGTAATTAACTTCAATTTAAAGATAATTCAACAGCAGAAAGAAAAATGATGAAGGAGTGTTGACAAAGGCTTTCTAAAGTTTCATTTAAATAGCTTATGAAGATGTGAATACACATCACACTTAATTGTATACGCATTTAAACGTTTCTAATATAAAATGGTATAAAGAAATGTTATTCGTATCATAACAAAGGTGTACATAAAGAGATTGCTACAGTTTTAGATTTTTCTTTCTTTAAACTTTCACTGCGACATGGACGAGAATTTTTATATAATGAAACTCTTATGTTTCATTCTATAATAAATCTATCTAGGCGGTGGTAGAGAACCATGGTTTTAGCTCAAACGATTGTGCTTATAAGTTAATTCAAACATGTTTGGAACAGAAATTCAGAGTCTATTCGAGAGAAAATTAGAATCTTCAGATAACTATATGATCACATAAATTATGTAATTCCTATGTTCATTCTTGACCTTTTTCATTAATAAATAATTTGAAGAAATATGCACTTTCTTAATTCTTTGAACCCGGCTAGAGTTAGAAATCAAGTGCCTTAAAAACTGGAGTAAATTTTCATTCATGAAATCAGAATGAAATCTTCCCTTTCTCTGCAGAAATTCCAGGAGGACGACACCCTCGATTGCGCAATCAATTGTCAACAATGAAAGGAACTAATTTTCTCCCGTAAAATTCACCCAGGCGCCCAAAACCGACTGAGTCGAATGAGGCCGTTTGAGACGGGTTAGGGCTCATAGAGTTAAATATACATATTTTTTCCTACAAATTGTAGATGTCCCGTACTGAGGGAAAAAATAAATGGTCACTTTAAGCATAAAGGAAAATTTTTACTAAACTTAAAAAGTTAAATTTGTATACATTTACAGGAAAATAAATTGTGTCTGAAGGTAATTTCCCCCCTTTTATTTCTTAATTTGTTTTGATATGGGCGATTTTTAAAGAAAATTTATCAGCTATTGAGATATATTTCAATTTATTAAAACATTAAAAGGAATGTAAGAAAATTTCAAATTTATTCTAAAATTGTCTAATAAGTTTGTAACTTAACCTGGACTTTGTTTCAAAGAATATTTTAGTTCCTTTCCAATTGTCTGACCTATAAAACATTTTTTCTTTCTTTTTCTTAGAACTAAAGAAATTCATGTCCATCGTGCGAAATTTAAAGAAAATCTGTTTTCTTTTGATAATATTTCTGAAGGTTATTATAGAAAAAATGTCAGAGATTACATTAATTTTAAAATTATTGAAATAAAGTTAGTAAAATAATCAGCAAATTCAATTCAAATTATTTGAAAACCTTGAAGGTTATAGAAAAAAGTTTAAAAAGAATGATGGAGCAGGTAAGATAATATAATCTGTCCAAATTCCAAAAATATTTTAAATTCTGAAATGACTTAGATAAATCTGAATTCCCCATTTCCTGAACACATCCGTTTAAGCCAAATCATTAATTTCCATACCGGAATCCGTAACTAAGCCTTGACTATCTCAACTTCAGTTTCCACATTAACTTATCTTTCGATTTCAGAATTTTCTTTTTCCCGCCCTTTCTGACAATGATTAATTCTGAAACTTGGACAAAGAACGCTTCCACGATCATGTTATCCAACAGACTGCAAGTAAAGTATTTATTACGAGTTCAAGTTCTCAAAAAGTCGATATTTTCCATTAAGGTCTATGTTTCTGCAATAGGATCCGGAAATTTAGATTTCGCATTTTTACTTCTTTTTTCTTTTATTATTAGCAAGTGAGGCCAAATTACATCGTTCGCGCTCGATAGGAAGTTTTCAACCACAACTTTGATTAATCACCCCAAAGCGTCAATAGGCAATTTAAACGAAGCGTTCTGCATCACGTATGCCTTGCAAACATCAGAAAATGAGATTTTGATGTTTATCCGTGCGTAGCGTAAGCGAGACGGTTTGGAAATTGTGATGTGTGGATATACAAACTCCATCGATAGAATTTATTACATTCGTTTGGGTGCGAAAGAAGTTCTGTTAAATAAATAATTGAATGAATTTGGAGTGCACAATTTTAGAGTTTGAAGTTACTAATCAAAATTAGATTAGTGTTCTATAAAAATGATAGTTCTACGTCGAATAGATAAAACTTTTGTTTTGATTGCAGTTGTCATGAGGAAAAAGAAAGCAAATTTCTAAACTGCGTTCGTTATCCTTTTGAATCTATGAGTAAAAGGAAGTTTTCAAATACGAAAATCTATTCATTATATCATTAATGAACTACCTTAAGGATAATTGTTTGGCTTTTATTTAGATTACAGTTATTTTAAGGGAGAAAAAAGCAAATTTCTAAACTGCGTTCGTTACCCTTTTGAATCTATGAATAGAAGGAATTTTCCAAATACGAAAATCTATTCATTATATCATTAATGAACTACCTTAAGGATAATTGTTTGGCTTTTATTTAGATTACAGGTATCTTAAGGGAGAAAAAAAGCAAATTTCTAAACCGCGTTCGTTATCCTTTTGAATCTATGAGTAAAGGGAATTTTCCAAATACGAAAATCTATTCATTATATTTTAATGAACTACCTTAAGGATAATTGTTTGGCTTTTATTCAGTTTACAGTTATCTTAAGGGAGAAAAAAGCAAATTACTAAACTGCGTTCGTTATCTTTTTGAATCTATGAGTAAAAGGAATTTTCCAAATACGAAGATCTATTCATTATAACATTAATGAACTACCTTAATTAAAATTGTTTGACTTTTATTTAGATTACAGTTATCTTAAGGTATTCGATTGGTTTTAAATCGTCATTTTTGATCAAATTATCAAAAAAAAATTATGACTTAATTTTGTAGCCTGTTTAACCAGATTTCTAAAACTGTCTCACTTTTTACTCTACGTGAATTACAAATGGAGTTAGAGCTGTTTTATTACCGAACTGTAAGCATTATTTTAAGTTGTATGACAACTTTAAATGTGTTTTCTGAGAAATGATATTTTTGAGGAAAACTGTCGACCGTAACAATGATTTCTCAAAAAGTTATTCAAGTATTGATATGAAAGTTTCTGAGATTGTTTTCTGTAATATGCTTGATGTTTTCCTCCAAACACTGAGGTCAATTTTAAAATCAAGTATTATTTTTAAGTGCTTAAATATAAACGAAAAGCATTTTTTATGAAAAATTACCAGTTTAGTAACTATGTTCAGCTATATCTCAAAACTATTTTGAAGTACAAGAAATATTTTAGAGCATAACACAGATAACTGTCATAAAAATGTACTGTTACAAGGATTTATGTATATTTAGAATATGATTTTGTCTATGGCTGTTAGCGTAAGGCAAATATTTTAGTCATTTTTCTTCAAATTTCTCAGTTTTTTTTAAAAATATTATTTTGAAAGCCTAATTTTACAATATTTTCAAAGTTTTAAAACATATGCAGTTGAAAAATAACATTAAAAAATATATAAGTTATTTTTCAAAAAAATGTCTCCGAACACAGTCGGATACCTTAAAGGAGAAAAAAGCAAATTACTAAAAAGCTTCAATTGTCCATTCGAATCTATGAGTAAAAAAACTTCCCATACCCTCATCCATCATTATATAATTATTAAAAGCATTCATTTAACTTGACTAGTTTCATGTCTGAAAGGATTGAATTTTTCAATCTATTTTTCAGTCTTTTCCTGATATTCTGGAGTTCGTACACTTGAGAACTCTCAATGAAAATATTATATTTTAATATTTTCAGAAATAAATTATCAGTGATTACATAAATTAATTTTTGATCCTATACAAGTGCCGCCAGCTGGTATTGAATTCGAGGAAAAAAATGATTTTAAGGTTCTACAATATTTATAATGTGAATTATAAGCTAAAAACTAAAAAGCCAAACATAATTAAATTGGAAAGATTCTACTAATTACATTAATTAATGTGTGCGTGCTAAAAATCGTTTTGTTAAATTTATTTAATCCGCAGTTATCCCGATAAAAATTTTCTAAACAACGCTCATTGTCTATTTGAATTTATTAGTGAATGTAGTTTCCCATATTCATCCATGCATTATATCATTGATATACCTTAAGGATAATCAGAAAATGGACCGAATATAGTTTCTGCATTTAAAGTCATAGGTATTAATATTCCATTCCTCTTCTCTGATACTTTATTGTATATAATATTTCTCATTCTGTGTCTTTTATGTAACCTTTTCGCAAACTATGCAATAATTTTCAAAAAAAAAATTCTAGACAAGAAAGTTTAAAATTTAATCTTATTATAAAACTAAATCGAATGTATTTAAAACATTTTTTAGAATTTGGAATTTAATTCCAAGTTCATTTGCATTCAGAATGTTCTTTTAAATGCAATTCATTTATAAAATGAATCAAAAGTAAATATAATTCGAACAAATTATTCGATACGAATTTGATTCAATTCAGATGAATATTATTTAATAAGAGCAATCATTTACGCAAAATGCACTATTTCATAAATATTATCGTTTTAAACAGGCTAAAGTATTAGTATTAATATAGTTTGGGTATTAACATCTTAGTTTGCCAAACAACGTCACTGGAAAAATAAATTAATACTTTTAAAAGATTCTTCCAAAATTTAATATAACGTCTCTTGTTTCCCGATTGGAAATTACAAGCATACTTATCACGAACAAAGAAAACAGCCTAGATGAGTGTGCATCGCGAAACTTCCAATTTCGAGGAAACTTAAGGTTGCTCCTGTTTCAGTAAGTAAAGTTTTATTAAAGTTTACCTAGATGATATTCATTATTCCGAGGCTATAAACTAGGCTTATCTCTCAAGTACTGCGAATATGGATTTGAACTGAACATAATATAAAGCTAAAATCACTGAAGAAATTTGTTCCTGAAAAAATTAATTAATCTTCAAGAGTTAAAATATTAAAATATGTGTGTTAGTAAATTTAAGTGAATCTTTCTCATGATTCTGGTTATGTGAATAACTCAAATTTTAATGAATTTTCTAAAAATTAAATTGCTGATTTGGTACAGTATCTTAAGATCAGCGTTGTTATTCCACAACTGGTTTGTAAAATAAAAGTTAAAATTTTTCGCTTCAATTTTATTTTGATTAAAAAAAGTCAGAATAGTTTATTTAAAAGTTCACTTCGAAGTAAGTGAACTAATTGATAATCCTTAAAGAAAATTTTTCAGACTTTATAAATTCCTTTCCATGATCAACACTACGGATATACTTATATTTCTTTCATTTTTCTGGTTATTTAAAAAATATTAATGGCAGTTAATTCAGCGTTTATTGATACATTTTGTCAATAGGATAATTTTAACTCTTCCATATCAACGCAGTCATTATCCTTATAAACTAGAAATTCGTCCGTCATGGTATGACGGGTGCAAATTGCCTCCTCATTCGAGAGATTTCCCGTCAAATTTGACGTGTTTAAATATATATATATATATACAGGGTGTCCAACAAAGGACTCCCTCATTTTAAAATTAAATAACTCGGCAACGGAGATCGATAGAAGAACGAAACCAGTGATATGCTTAGTCTGAAAGCCGTAAAAATCTGATACAAAAGTTTCAAAATTAGTTATAAATGTTGCCGGCAGGTGGCGCTGTACGTTGTAATCACAGTTCAGATTTCGAGAAGAAAGCTATAAACTGTCATTTGCAAGTAATCGTTGCAATCACATCACAATCGATTCAAATTAGGCATTTTTCGTGCTTGCCAAGGACAGTTTATAGATTTCTTATCGGATTCTGAATAGCTATTACAACCTGCAGCGCCACCTGTCGGCAACATTTATAACTAATTTTGAAACTTTTGTATCAGATTTTTACGGCTTTCAGACTAAGCATATCACTGGTTTCGTTCTTCTATCGATCTCCGTTGCCGAGTTATTTAATTTTAAAATGAGGGAGTCCTTTGTTGGACACCCTGTATATACTAGGGGGTTACACCCCCTACTCGCTCCGCCCATCAACCCCCAAGAATCACGTTGTGATTCTTTTGGGATCACTACGTGATCCCAGCTCGCTTAGTTCACTCGCTGTACAGTTATGAGTGCCTGATAGTAATAGGAAATTATAAATACATTAATTAATAAAAGTAAATTTAAATTATTTGAATAGTAGGAAGTTCTAACTAAATTAATTTTTTTAAAAACTAAACTTTTAATTACTAAAAACTAAATAATCAAATTATATAATTAAAATTTTACCTTTATACCATATATATGTAAATGTTAAAAAGAAATTTGAATGCTAAAATGTATGATAAGATGCTTACAAATGAAAATGTTTTTCATCATTCAGAAATCAGGCACTTAAAACTTCTTGGCACACACTATTGAATGTTTTTTGTACAGTTAAATTAGCCCTTACTTCATTCCAACAAACTTTAAAATATCCACACTTCTCAATGACTTGTTGTTCAGCAAAGCTTCACAACATGTATGCACACTCTCTGCAATAATTATTTAGCCCAGAAAGATATAACTTTTCTCGTTGGGTAGATATTTATGTGTTAAAACCTCAGAAAATGTCAGTTTTCGAAAGACGAGTTAACACATTTCACAAACTTTTTGCTTAAAAAGGACACTTTAAAGTGAGAAATGGCTCTTAATATGTTCAGATTCACTATTTAGACTTATAACCCATAATAATTATTTACTTTTACCTTCATAGCTTTAACAAAACATCCTTTTTTTAAATTAAAAAAAATCTAAAATTCTTGATTTTGACTTCAAAATTTTAAACATGCTTTTTTCCCCACAGAAATAATGATCAGAAAATCTCCGCTACATGGATAAAAGAGCAGTCTTATCATAGTCAACTATGTTCCTATAGCTCGGGAATTTCGTAATAAACATATGTTTTATGACAGGAATTTTTTTTTATTTACATATTTCTTAATTCTGAAAACCTCTTGGTGAACAACATTCCGTGTGAAGTATTTTTCATTGTTCAACAATTTTCCTTGTACTTCAGATGTCCTTGTGTAAGTTTTAACGTTGCCAAAAAATATTATCAAATTATCTCTTCACAATTGGAATAAATATTCAGATGCATCGTGGCGTCTAAACTTTATCACCCGCATGATATACCACTGACTTGATTTACTATTTTCTATTAAGAAACGGAAATCAATTTGAAATATAGGATTAATATAATTTAAAATTTCTCGGGAACTATTGATCATAGCGAGATAAATTTTATATCAATCGATAGAAAATTTTATTTCACTATTTTAGAGCTATTAAATTTGAAATTAGAAAGCAAATTACTTTTTAAATTTAAAATTACTCAAATGTAGGTGCTCTAACAATTAAATAATTCTGTTTAACGTCTCGCAGTGCTATAACGCGAATTTTTTTGTTGGTGACGTCAGAGCGTTACCGGATTAGGGAGAGACGATCTGGGCTATTATATTAGTATTACTAGTACGCGGATCATTCGTTCTGAACTCCATTTAAAACTTTCTTGAATTGATTCATTTTCACGTAGAATTATTTTTTTACTGTTTCGATAAATTTGACTGCAATTCATCGGAAATAAGGCTCAAACCAATTCGTTCTTGTATGTTTACGTTTTGAAAGTGAAATCGCGTGATCCACCAACTGCTGTAGATGTTGCCAAATCCTATAGCTAATTAACGCGCTTTTAGGGAGTTGTACAAGAGAAATATTTATAGTGTTACAAAGATGTAATGTTGCTTTCCTGCCTCGCTATTCTTACAGTTGGGAAAGGGGTTTCACAGGGGTAAGCATGGAGTGACAGGTAGCATCCAGGCTTGGACCCCTGACCTTGGCGACTATTTTCGCGACAAATTTGGCGACCTGGGCGATAAATCGAAGAATCACGAATATGCAATAATTTTCTCGATATCTTCATTAGAAAAGGAGATACTAGAATGTGCTAGATATTTCCATGCGACGTAACAACCAGTCTAGCGAATTCATTCGAGGAACGATTTTGGAGTTTCGTCTACAGTGTTAGATGGAAAGCCTATGAGCTGAGCGCTATCGAAAGGGCTGTTACTGCCATTATTAGTGTTGCTGACTGATTGTGTTTCTAAATCCGAAAGTGCTGTTACTGTTATTACTAGTGAATTGTCTGTCTGTGTTGCTAATGTGTACAAGAGTTATTGTTCCTGTTACCTGTGCTACGTGTTATTCCTACATATTTGAGAATAAACATTAATTCTCCACTATCCTGCGTGTTTGTCTGCTTACACAATACACCCACAGAACGATTTTTGTAACAGTATAGATTGAAAGTCGTACATTTATATTGTCTTCACACAACGGCGAGGAGTTTTCATAATATATATACTTTCTTGTAGACAAACTAAAGGATTCGTCAGGGTCAGATTTCCCGTAAGGAAAATCTAGGCTATTTCCTAACGCGCTGCCGTCGTGGGACGCGTATACGGAAGAAATAACAACAAAATATTTACAAATTTTTCCGTATTATTTAGAAAAAGCCATAAAAATGATGTTCCTCAAATTTAAATTCATTACATAAAATATATTGGGAGATGTATTTTTTGTCTTCTGTGGACCTTATTGTCTTTTTCCTTTACACTTCTTTGCAATGAAATAGATTTAACAACATCTGTCCACTGCAATGACCATTCAAGCCTATTCTCGGGCAAAAGTGCGAACAAAGTTATAGTGGGTATTTCAGACCATTTCAATGAATTCTACGGGGTAATTTTGTAGGCGTTATTATTATACAGGGTGCGCCAAAAACATTGACCTCGGCTTTTATTCCTTAAATATTGATCACAGACATATACTATAAATTACAAAGTTGCGTGAAAAAAGGTACAGGATGTTATGAAATCGATTAAAATTATCAGGGGATTAAATTTGAATAAATACAAAATTTATATTTTTATACGGCCTCCGTACAAAAAGTTTTCCCAATGAGTAAAATGTGCCCCAAACACTAATAAGGTCATGTACAAATTTTCAGCAATTTATCATAAAAAGTCTCAGAGATATGAACAAAAAAAATGCTGACTTAAACCACTTTTAGATACCTGGATATGAGTTCGCAAAGAGGAAAAATCATGTCGGATGATCGCGTTTCAGGGGTTGTACACAAATTACGGAAGAAAACAATGACTGAATTTATAAATAATAATTTTTCTATTTATTGGTACAAAAGTATCCAAACTTTGTAGAAATAATAACTTTACGCAGAGATTACAAAGCTTGTTCAAAATGTTTTGTATGATTAACCCCTCACCAACTTTGTTTAAACATATCTCTGAGACTTTTTATGATAAAATGCTGAAATTTTGTGCATGACCTTATTAGTGTATGGTTCACATTTTATCCACTGGGAAAACTTTCTGTACGGGGGCCGTATAAAAATTTAAATTTGGTATTTATTCAAATTTAATCCCCTGATAATTTTAATCGATTTCATAACATTCTGTACCTTTATTTACACAACTGTGTAATTTATAGTATATGTCTATGATCAATATTTATGCAATAAATGCCGAGGTCAATGTTTTCAGAACACCCTGTATTATCTCACAAGTAGTCTAATTTTGAATTAATTGTTTAATGTGGTTCAAAGATTATAAAGATGGTATTAAGAACTTACATGTTTCAAAAATAAACTATTGCATGTTAAATGGAAAATTATACATTAAATTATTCGAGAGGGGCCCAGAATATGCTTTGGCCTACTGCGTTGAAATGTGAAATCCGGCCCTGGGATTCTTATAAAATTTAACTCACTCTTCTTTAATTGGAAGATTTACATTTATTATATGCAACATCAAAATATTGATAAAATGCTGTTATATTAATTTCAAAATTTATATAAAGCAAACAGAAAAATTACCCATTAAATCTCCACGGAGAAAAAGTATTGTAACCAAATTGTCTTGTGGATGTACGTGAATGCAATCCAATAAGCAGGATTAAAAAAATAAAGCTCTTTATTTAACAAATATTCTAGGAAAAGGAACGTATCACAAGTATTAAAAAAAAATTCACAACAGAGATTACCAATAAATCTCAACACAGCGCTCAAATGTCTCTTATCAGCTCAACAGCTTGCTTGCTGATCAAAACCCAACTAACTCTTCTTTGTTTGAGAGCTTGCTTTTATACTTTTCAACAGGAAGTGACTTCATTATGTAGGAAGTGATGTAATCTCCAGACAATTCATGAAGCCAGTAGAAATACGTTGACAGTTCGAGGTCTTTCTAGAAACTCCCTTTGTTGAAAACTTTTCCACCAAATCGCCAAGATCGCCAAATTTATCGCCAAGATTAGCAACTCAGGGAAACAACTTTATAGCTTTGTAACAGTATGAAACAGGAAAAATTCTGATTGGCTGTGAATATGTTTGTTTCAGAAAAAGTCTCTTGTGAAAGGGGGGGAAGACTGAGATTTCCGACGTAGTGTTTCTGTAATAAGAAAATATTTCCTGACAAACGAGACAGTCAAAGAAGCCACCGATTATTTATTAAATATTTTCATGAAGGAGCTTTGAATTAGGGCAATAAAAACTAAACAAACAAACAGAAAGTGTGAATTGTACAGTCATTTAAAAAAATTGGTTGATTCGAATGTTTTGATTTTTAATTTAGCTTTCTAAAATAATTAAATTCATTTTTTTAAAAAACGGAATCAATGTGAATTTCATGAGAAAACAAAACTTTTTTGTTGAGTAATTAACTCCAATTTAAAGATAATTCAACAGCAGAAAGAAAAATCATGAAGGAACGTTGACAAAGGCTTTCTAAAGTTTCATTTAAATGGCTTATGAAGATGTAAATACACATCAAACTTAATTGTATACGCATTCAATCGTTTCTAATATAAAATGGTATAAAGAAATATTATTCGTATCATAACAAAGATATACATAAAGAGATTGCTACAGTTTTAGATTTTTCTTTCTTTAAACTTTCACTGCGACATGGACGAGAATTTTTATATAATGCAACTCTTATGTTTCATTCTATAAGAAAAATCTGTCTTTTGTTGTCCATTGTTCGCTTTTTGCATTGTTCCGTTCCCCTTCTTCATCTTCTTTTAGGTCACAACAATAGAATCCGAAAACAAATTTTCATTTCTTTATTCTCTTTATTCAACACAAAAGGACGAATGTCTCTAGAGACCTATTACTAGAATCATGAATTTTTCTGTATTCTTGAACCGTGACAGATCTAAGTATCTCAAAATTGATTTGTTTCATCTAAAATCTTTGTTTTTATGCTTGCCCTGACATAATAATTATATTAGGTACTTGATTTTATTAACTTACTTGCAACGTGGTACTCATACGAAGTTTCAAAAAATTTTAAAATGAATCATGTGTTTTAATTTTTGGATTTTTCACATAATCTTTTATTGTTATCAATTTCAACAAATATGGGATTTATTTTATTTTATTCTAAAGTTAATTTCCGGAAAATATTTTTAAACGTGAGTACCAAAATTTCGCTCAATTTTTGAGTTTACATAAACTAAAATTGACTTTTAACTATCTAAATAAAATTGAAATCTCAAATGGATACTCGGGAAATACTATCAGGGAATACTATTGTTAATTTTTTACAGTTTCCACAAAAATTAAGACGCAGATAGCCTTTCAAAGACATATAATTGTGCAAAAATAATCACTTCGAGTAAAGATTATTTAAAATATACCTATTCTTCAGAACAAAATGGCTTTTCATTTTATCTAACAAAACATATTTTAATGTTATTTCATTCACGTGCAAGTATGCTATGTATTTTAAAAACAATTTCCTAAATTAAAAATGTCATTTTTTGCTTCAAAATTCGTCACCGTTTTTAAATTCACGAATTCATAGAAAATTGAGTAAAACCGGTGGATTCCATCGGAGGTGGGCTCGATAGAAAAAGTAGCAGCGCAAATAAAACTGCTGCCCCAAATAAATATTCATTTTATTTAACAAAAAATATTTTTTAGGTTCCAGTGGAGGAAGAAGCTGGATCTTGGGAAGCAAATTCAAGAGACTTTCTCTTAAGTATGAGATCTTGCTGTTTATATTGCATGACTTTCAAATAGATTGATATTTTAAGGTTATTTCGTTAACATATAAGCATGTATTTAGCAGATAAAGTGATATATTGCAATACAATTTTTTGCTTATTTGGAAGTTTGTCGTCCTTTTTTTAATTTATTAATACATACAAGCAAGATTTAACTTAATTTGAAGATATAGAATGTGGGCACAGTAAAAACTAATAAGGGAATTATTAGCAGCGCAATTGAAACTTCTATGGGAAACGAAGTCCAAAATGTGTAAGGTTGAGAGCTTTTGCACGTAAATTAAAGACTTATTTTGTTGATTTAAAGGTCAAAGCATGACCATATCATCTGCCTTTTAGATTCTCCAAATAATAGCCAAACATCACAAAAAAGCCTCGATCTAAGCGCAAAGGATAAAAAATCACTCCCGATGTCTGTGACAAGATCTTCTACTTGCGATGACTCCATTGTGGCCTGGGATGTTTGGGACAAACATTCGAGAAAAATGGAGTCGGTTGATCCGGGGCCTTATCGCGACCTCGTGGGAGGGGAGGAG
>BGPR01005821.1:0-42163 GCA_013235015.1 Araneus ventricosus
GACAAGAGTGCAAGCTTGCCACAAATTTGTCATGACAAGAGTGCAAGCTTGCCACAAATTTGTCATGAAAAGAGTGCAAGCTTGCAGCAACGAAAGCTTCGAAGTCACCATGAAACGAACTTGCAGCAAGCTTGCCACAAACTTGCCGTACAAACTTATTGCAAAAACAGAGTACGAAACACAACCCGGGATAGAACTCGCGACCTGCAGCTTAGTAGCCAGGCATTGATACCAATCCGCCAGCTTGACTACGAGAGGAGAAGATCAATTTCGCTAATACATCGTTCGATTCGATTCGTATACGATTTATTTTAAACTATTTTCTGGATTTCATTAATTTTTTGAGTTGAGAATATGATTTGAAGTCAAAGAGAGAGAGAGCGATTTTCGCTAATAACTACGTTTTGCTAGGAGAATAAATTATAAAATTAGAGTTCAAAAGTAATTTCTTTAAAATGGGACAAAATGTCTAGTTATTATTTTTCAACAAACACTGACTGTTTTTTAGATTTAATTTTGTTTATAAACGTTAAAATTCAACATTAAGAAAAAGGCGATATAGTTTTCTTTAAAGTGCGAGTGATATATTTAGTAAAAAGATGGAAAATGCTTCAAAATTTTTTTATAAAAAAGTTATTTTTCACAAATTATCATTGATTTATTGAATTAATAAAAAGAAGGGCGGTCTAGGAGATACTATTAAAAATCGGATGTTTTTTTAAAACAGAGACAAAGACAATTATCTCTTTATTGTGCTATCTTTGCAGGAAGCTTGTTTTGTAAATTTGCTGCAAGTTTGATTTGCAAAGAAGGTGGCGCTATTTGTCACATCGAACTTGCAGCAAATGCGTTGCAAGCGAGGGTGGCGCTAGTTTGTCACAGCGAACTTGCTACAAGTTCGATTCAAGTTTGACGCGTCAAATTTTGCCATGACAAATCAAAATCAAACTTGCTGCAAACTTACGTGCTATCTGGGTTACTACTCCATCAAGATAGTCAATAATGATAGTTGATAATTAGTTAAGATCAATTACATTTAAAGATTTAATTACTTAATATTTTCTTATTAAATTAAATTAGGGTAACATGTTAACATTTTTTTAAACATTGAGTGTGGAATGACTTTCCTCATACCGTATATATCATTACAATTTTTTTTATTTGGGTTTAATTCAAAGAAATTTGTCAAATATTTACAAAGTTATTGCAAAATCTGACAATAAAAGAATTTTCCTTGTTCCTTGATAAAGATGTAATTTTTTTAATGTTGTGAAAAACTTGCTGAATTTAATAACTTTTTTCATGTTTTTATTTTCTTATGTAATTGGAAAAATAAACAAATGGTTTGTAATATTAATTTATAAGATTTATTCATGTTAAGATAATTGGCATGGAAAAAAGTTTATTACTTTTCCTCTCTCTAGAAAACGGGTAAAATTACATCAATATATTGAAAAAAGACTGCAATTTATGTTCTATAGATGTATAATATTATTATAAATGTGTATTTTGTAAAAGATAAATGGTTTAACCCCCCCTTAACGATGGACTTATGAAAGCAAGAAAGGTGCATTATAATGCATCTTATAAGAGTAGAAGTTAAATCTTCCCCCCTCTTACCCTTGGTGTCTTTTGAAAAGATGCGATCAACTATCAACTTACCCACTTAAAATATGTGGCTATTTTTCAAAATAATCCAACATAATTTCGAATTTTGAAGCAAATGTACGCTTCGCCATAGTTCCTTTGGCGATTCAAAACTCGAACTGAATCTGAAACCATAAACAAAAATATCGCATGACGATCGCTTGATTTGCTGCCCGCGCAGCAGAAATACGTCACTTCCTAGCGTAAAGCGAGATGTACGAAACGACCGAGGTACGAGAATCAGACCCCTTCTTTCGGTCGAGAAAAAGCCATTAAACCTGTCGTCTTACCCACTCAGCCAGCTGGACTCTGTAAGGAGAGGATAGATTGCGCTAATGGATTGTGCAATTTATTTTAAACCGTTTTCTTTTTTTCATTGATTTTTTTTTAATTTTAAGTTGAGAATATGATTTGAAGTCAAAGAGAGAGCGATTTTCGCTAATAACCACGTTTTGCTAGTAGAATAAAGAAGAGAGCGATTTTCGCTAATAACCACGTTTTGCTAGTAGAATAAACTATGAAATTTGGGTTCAAAAGTATTATTTTTAAAAGTTATTATTTTTCCACAAACATTAACTGTTTTTTAGGTTTAATTTTGTTTATGAACGTTAAAATTTCAACATTAAGAAAAAGGCGATATAGTTTTCTTTAAAGTGCGAGTTCTATATTTAGTAAAAAAATGCAGAATTTTTCAAAAAATTTTTTATAAAAAAGTTAGTTTTTTTGCAAATTATCATTGATTTATTGAATTAATAAAAAGAAGGACGGTCTATGAAATGCTATTAAAAATCGGATGGTTTTTTTAAAACAGAGACAAAGATTACAGTCGACGCTCGTTTTTACGAACTTGTAGGAAACACTCAAATAGTTCGTAAAATCGAAAAGCACCAAAAATGATATGAATACGTACAATATTTATGTCTATTTTTTATCAAACTGTCTCCTCTTCATAGATGAAGCAATATTTCGAGATTATTTGCTACTATTATGAAATAAACTTATACATGTATTTTTTACGTGTACAAGAAATAAATGTGAATTTATGCACAAAAATTATTTTATTACCCAGAAAAATACGTTATCATGCTTTGAAAACATTACGTATGAAAACATAGGCTGTATTACTTAGATGAAAATGCATAAATGAAAACATAGGAATGGAAATAATCACTTTTTTTTTGTTTTAAAATCACATTCCCTTCAAAAAAGTACCTTAGTCCTGACAACCAACCACACGGACCACGAGACGCTACTTGAACTTGTTGCTATGCCCATTCCCTCCGAAATAGCGGGGAAACAACACATTCTTGGAATGCATCTGTTGAGAGTTTAATTGACGTTGGCGCTGCGTTCCTATATTTTAAAAAGAAAATTGCAGAAGTATGAAAACTGAATTCGCAAAAAAGAGATTTTCATAACTTGTAGTTCGTAAATGCGAGCGAAAAATTTCATTATGTCTGTGGGAGTGTATTCGGGACCACTCGCTAGTTCGCAAAATCGTAAGTGTTCGTTAAAAAGAGGTTCGTAAAAACGAACGTATACTGTATCTGTGATAAGTGTGCTGTATCATCTTTGCAGCAAACTTGTTTTGCAATCGTGGTGTGAAGTTGTCATAACAATTTCATAGCAAACTTGTTTTGCAAGTGGGTTGGTCGATTATGCTTTGTTACTTTGCAGGAAGTTTGTTGCAAAGTTGCCACATCAAGTTTGTCATGACAAGCTAATATCAAGAAAAATCAAACTTACTGAAAGTGTGCATGCTATCTGGGATACCTCCGAACAGGGCCATCTTATCCATTGGCCTATTTGGGCTGTAGCCCAGGGACGCCATCCATATAAGTACACGTGGGTACTCAGGATGTTCAACTTTTATAAAATTCAATATTCCTGTTAGAAGATTCAAGTTTAACCCTTTACGGGACATAACTCCTGGGCATCTCAAAATGAAATTTTTTTTGGGTTATATCATGATAAACTGAAGTTGTAAATACAAAAACATTAAACGTTTGCTGATTTACCAATTAATTTATGAAGTAAGGGGAGCCTTTTTTTCTTTACTGCAACATGCAGTTTGCATCAATTCCTTATTCTACGGAACTGTATCTAATTGTACATAATGTTGAATATATATATAACCTTTAATATTGGATCGTCATTCTTAAATTGAAATCATACAAAAGGCTACTTGAACTTCAGTAACTGCATTTCTCCAGCACTGTGTTCTAGAGTGGATTAGTAACTCGTGATGTTTACAAGAATGCATCGCACCGCAACAAAAGCTATTTGACTTTTGTAAGGGATCTTTAAGATTAATATATATATATTTTAAATTTAATATTTACCATTTTTCCTCAATAAAACCATACAGAAACCAACTGAAATTACAGAACGACACATTTATATTAGGATTTTTTGTTTTTAATTCTCGAACTCAAGCAGGTAGAAAAGCAGTTATAATCACTTTCCGATGATCCTTCGCCCCCCCAAAAATATTTGAATTTTTCAAAAAATAAGGCAGATATAGATCTGAAATTTTTACCAGATATTCTCTCCTGTCTGAAACGTACTGTAGTGGAATTGCAAAAATTTCGCTCAAATTAAAAATATTTCTCAAACTTTCACGTTTTTTTAAAATAATTGCTCCACATTTAATTAAGCTGTCTTAACATCCGACGGCTCATTTCCTTAATATACCTATAGTTTTCTTACTTCCATTTTCTCTCTCAGATTAATGGAATTTGATTTAAAAGCAAAACATTTCCTCCCTCCCTTTCCCGGTCCGATATCCGTCAGTGTGATATAGCGTCATGTGTTGGATGGTCACCCCAATAACTTCAAGCAATAAAAGTGGTGTTATGTATTTTCTCCACATTTCGATGATAATTCGACTGGATTAGTGATCTAATGATGAGTCAACCCGCCGAATGACGATTTTTCTTTTTAGATAGCTATTTAGATGCAACGTTTGCAAATAGGTCCAAATACTTTTGAAACGAAGCGAATTGTTATTTACATGCTGTACTACAACAGTATACAGTGGAACCTCGCTTAACAAGCATAATTCGTTCTAGGAACTTACTTGTAATGCGCAACAATTTTTCCCATATAAATTAATGTAAAATACGAGAATCCGATTCACGTCGAAAAAAATTCACACATTTTTAAAAAAATATTACAGTCAATGTGGATAATCGGTAATTATGCATACTAACCGGCGATTATGCGTAATAACAAAAAACAGATTAAAGTGGATAATTTATGAGAATTTATCACATTAACCGGTTATTATGAATAATTAGCAAAGAAATTTGGTCAATGTGATTAATTACATTGACATGTGATCTCAATGATCAAATTTCATAGGTAAAAGTGTTTAATTAAGCATAATTATTCTACCATTCAATGAGCGAGCGAAGCTACCTGGTTCCGGCTCCCGCTGCTAGCAAAGCTGTAGGATGTTTTGTAAAGTTTAAAAAAATCTGACCCGTCCCACATGCCTCAGTTATCGCGCGCACAATTTTACCTGCTTCATCTGAGTACTTAAAAACGCAGATTCCTTATATTCAATGAACTAGCGAAGCTGCTAGGTTCTGGCTGCCACTGCTAGCGAAGCCGTAGGATGTTTTTTAAGTTAAAAAAATTTGCCCGGAGCCCATTTCAAATGCCGCCGACCTTGGCTACAAGTTGAAGGTTCTAGAAAATACAGGATTTTTCTCCTTATCTCTATTAGGAGCGAAGTTATGCTCAAATTTCACTATAAACACAGATTCCTTACATTCAATGAGCTAGCTAAGCTATTAAGTTCTGACTCCCACTACTAGAAAAGCAATAGCCCATTCGAATTTTTAATTTAAAAAAATCTGTCCTGTGCACACTTTAGATGCCTCAGGCATCGCGGTTGAAATTCTGCATTTGAAAGAGGCGATAGTGCAAAGAAAAAACACAAATACTTTGGTTTCGAAAATATTTAACTTTAAGCGATTAACCTTTAACTGTGACACGCACCCCAAATTTTCAAATAGAAAAAAAAAACCAAAATAGATTTCAATCGAAAATAATTATATCAACCAAACAAGTTAATGTGATAAATTCTCATAAATTATCCACTTTAACCGGATTATTTGGTTATTATGCAGAATAACCGATTATCCACACATTGACCGTAACATATATACCGTTTATTTAAAGAAAATTATATATAACATTGTTAAGGAGCGTCAATCATCTCCATCTTTTCTTCTGTCGCGGAATGAACCAATCTCGAATGAAAATCCGATTTGTAGAAAAAAAATCGAAATAATTAGTTTATTATTTATGATGCATACCCAATTCTTTATTACTAGAAAGTTGCCCAGAGACATTTGTTTTTCTGACGCTTCAAAATTTGACGAAAATGCGACACAGCATTATCATTACATAAAATTGTAGCGCGCATAACCACTGAATTATTAGGGTGATGCTTCTCACTGTACAATGCAACAGTTTCTCATGCTGTCAGCATTTCTCTTACTGTGAAAGAAGATTGTTGCTTTGCTCTGTTACTCTAACAAGCTCTCCTCCACAACTTCTTGCAGTGAAACACAATGCATTTTTCAACAATGCAAGTTTTTCGGTGGTCAGCTCTTGGTTGTGGCTTCCTCCAGGTTATCCAAGTCATTTTCCATCTCCATTCCCATTATCTTGGCCAAAGACACAATCTCCTTGACTGCAGACCCCACAGGTACTGTCTCAAACCCTTCATAGTCACGGGAACGCTCTCCGGCAAAATCTTCTTAAAAAGCAAGTGAGGGTTCTCTTGGTGACCCCTTCCGCGCACTTCCGATCATCTTGAGGCAGACAACGATGTGGAAATGACATTTCCAAAACTCTCGGAGAGTAAGTCTGGTCCCTTCATGGTATCATGATGGCTCATTGGTCGCCTTAATGATACGTCTGAAGACAAGTTTGGAAAAATGTCTAAAGACAAGCCCAAGCGATGCTAATGGAACGAATGCTAAACACGACAGACACACAATCCGGGGCTTCCCTTCTCCTCGTCACTTGTTAAGCGAGTCATTATTTAACAATTTATTCTGCTCGTTATCAATGGCGGTTTTCCGCACAGTCGTTAGAGGCGCTCGCCTCGTGCCTCGAAAATTCAGGGGGCCTCAAAATCCATTCGATGTACACAGTAGTGCAAACTGATGGCGAATTAGCGACATTCGGTAGGGGGAGGAGCGTCTCAAAACTTAATGGACGTAAATTGTAGTGCTATGCCGACGGCGAAGTCGAGACATTGTATAAGGGTAAGGGGCCTCAAGACCTATTCTACGCACATCATAGGACTAAGCCGACGGCGAATTTGAGACATTGGATAGAGGGAGGGCGCCTCAAAACCTATTCTACGCACATCGTAGGACTAAGCCGACGACGAATTTGAGACATTGATGGAGGGAGGGGACCTCAAATCCTATTCTACGCACATCATAGGGCTAAGCCGACTGCGAAGTTGCGACATAGGGTAAGGGAGAGGGGCCTCAAGTCAGTTTTGCGCCTGTGGCCTCATATTGACAAAATCCGTCACTGCTCGTTATGCGAATTACTCGTTATGAGAGGTGCTCGTTAAGCGAGTTTCCACTGTAAAATTCAGAGCTGTAATGGTGAGAAGTAAATATATCAGCCACGGAAATCGAGGGCTAAGCATCTCAGTTTTCATGTTTTCACACCAATTTAACGCGAGAATTTGTAGATAATGATATGGAGCGAATGAATCTCACCTTGATGGACTACAGAATAAAATGGAATTCTGATTATTAAACTAATACGCTGCTGCAGACTGTTTAAAGCAAATATGCCCAGTTACATTTTCAAATTCAGTTCCAGATTAGTAGACAAAAAAGATTAGAAACAACTTTTGATTTCAAATCAACTTCCCGAAATGCTTTTGGCTATTAACCTTCCATTAGTTGTAATCATTTTGATCCACATGGTCCCAATATGTCTCTCGAATATAAAATCTATTCTCCATGATATATTTGTGCGATTTTGATAATTTTTCCTTTGCAACTATAAATAAGTAGTCCTAATGGCGATATAAATGAGTATTCTGTAAGAAAAATTGAAATTGTAATGCGTTAAAAATGGCTAATAGATGAAGAATCTTTTAGTATGCGTATGTATCGCGACTAACGGAGAGTTATATATATACATCTCAAAGATCTGAGCCATTTTCTAAGTGATATGGGGGTTGGAGAACAGAAAAAACAATTAAGAAATCAAAAATATATCTGTTGAAAATCGTTTCATTTTAAACAATTAACTGGTGAAAAACGACACAAACTAATGGATGAAGAAACCTTAAAACAGAACATAACTCATTAAGTTAAATGAGCAAAATTGTACTGAGAGATAAACGCACAACCAACTCTGCTTTATACCTCTAATAGCAGTTATATACATTTATTTCTTCAAGAGAATTTGTATTATCATATAAAACACCACAGAAGTAGTTTTCGAGATTAGTTCATACTGTTACAATCATGGAAAGTCGCTTCCCAGCAATGCAAGTCTTATGGTTGGGAAGAGAGTTTTACAAGGTGAAGCATGGAGTGACCTCAGCGACTCTTATGGCACGCATGACCTTGGCGACAAATAGATGATTCCTGAAAATGCAACCCTTTTCTCGATATTTCTATTAGGGGCCGAGATCCAGGTTTTTCCTGAAAATTCTATGTGACGTCACGGCCTATCGGGGAGAGTATATAAGACCGCATTTGGATCACGGTAGTGTCGTTGTTCGACTAGGATCGTCTTGAGCGCGAACGTCTCTTGAGTTCTGTCCGCTGTGCGAGCTAGTAAGCTGTTAGACGCCGAGCGGTAGGAGTGTTGATCCATTGTGAACGTCTTCGGAGTTCTATCCGCTGTGTGAGCTAATCAGCTGGTGAGATGAGCTGTTATTGTCGTTACTAGTTATTTGCTGACTGTTTGTGCTGTTAGATATCAAAGTGCTGAACTGTCATTACCTGTGAATTGTTGTCTATTTGCATTGGTAATCTGTGCAAGGACTATTGTTTCCTGTACCTGTGTTACGTGTTTTCCTGCATATTTGTAAATAAACCTTCATTTTCCATTATCCTGCGTGTTGGACTGTTTACACCATACACCCACGGTAAGATTTTGTGCAACAATACAGTGATTAAAGCTTTCATTGCTTCAGTTTTAAATTCGTCGGCATTAGACAATTAAAATTAAATGCAGTCTTCAAGGCCGTCTTAACAAATTTGAGCGCCCTGGGCTAGATTAATTTGACGCCCCTATTATTATACTATAACTGAGAATTTGAGAGCCTATGGTACAATGAAAATACTTCTATACTTATAAAAGGCAATGCTTGTGTGTGTGCGTGCGTGCGATGTCCAGACGAATCTATCGCACTAAAACAACCTTGAAATTTGGTACATGGGTAGTCTTAATGGTGACTCAATGCACCTCGAAGCCGGAATTTTAAAATTTAATCTAGAAATTTTTTTATTTACTGTTTTGTGTTGTTTTGGGTCATTTTTGGCACGTTTACGGTCGTAGTATCTTTCCTAAGGATCGTTGAAAAACAATCCATGTACCATCGGATAGAAATAACAATTTTTGTTCTAATGAAGTTTGTTTTGAACGTTTAACGTAATTAACTGAATTTTGAAATTTTTTTAAAAAATAGTAAATTTTGCCATCTAAATTTTATTTTTAAATTTGCTGCATCCAACGTTCTAATAACACTATTATTTTCAATTTTTTTTCAGCTTATAACTGCAACGGTTCTGTCGGATTTAAAACAAGAATGGTTAAAATATCCTTTCCCGTTATTTTTAAATTAATTTTTCCCTGGTCAGTTGAAAGATATTTTTCCTCGAGCGGCACTTCTTCGGAACGTTGCTGGCAATTTTGATTGGTTGACGGTGCAGAGAACAGGATACGTCATGACCTTCAACTGAATGAATTACTTCGATTATTATCTTCGGATTCGATTTTATATTTTGCTTTCTGTATAATAATTATTTTCACGTTCCAATTTTGTAATATTGTTTTGGATTAACGTACTCTGTACTGTAGCGCGGAAAAAAAATAATAATAAGCAGAAAAATCAATAATGTGTGTCTTTTGTTTTGATTTTGTTTTCAAAACATTTCATGTTATTGTGGGCGTTTTTTGTTTTTCATTTTGTTGAAGTCCTAATTCCACGGGCAACGCCGTGCGTTCGGCAGTGTCTTAACATGTTTAAGTCTCGCATATTTTGCTTGCAGTATAATAATCATTTTCACGTTGCAATTTTTTAATATTGTTTCGGATTAACGTACTCTGTATTGTTTTACTACAGTTGAAATGTCATTATCGCGAAGAAAAATAAGCGGGGCAACGCCGTGCGCGTACTGCTAGTATCTAATAAAATAATCGAGGAGCAAACTATGATAATTGGTTTCAGCTTCTACTTTCTCATTGATAATGTAAGTAACTTCTTTTACATTCATAGTTTAGGATTTTCTCACTAATTGTCTCTGTATGGGTATGTTTGAATTCAAATACATGTTTATGCAACTTTAAAAAATCGATTTCTGTCTAGTTATAATCCCTAATCACATTTTTCTTTTCTAGCATATTTAAAATTACAATTAATAAATTTTTTGCTTCAAAATTTAAAATGAAATCAATATATTAAATTTCTAGGCGCCTTTGTATCATTCGCGCCCCTGGCTACGGCTCAATTAGCCCATTGAACAAGATGGGCCTGGCAGTCTAGTTTGAACCACAAAAGTTAGAGTCAGGTTAATATCTGTATACTTTTAACCCAATGAATGCTTTTTCTCATTTCATGAAATGCTTACTGTTACTGTGTGTGGAAGCTTATCCTTTGACACGATCTTCGTTTATTCTTTGTCTGCACATTTAAGGTAATGAAAATCGATAGGAGTTCCGATCAAACTGTAAAGGAAGAAGCTTCAACAGGAAGCTTTGGCCGAGGTGCAATTCATCTATATACAGGGTGTCCACACTTATCGTGAACAATAGCTAATTTCTAAACCGTTAGGGATAGACATATAGTTCTAATTGGAAAAATGCTTTGAATGAAGGGAAGAATTATAATACATGTGTTTTGAGTGAATAAATATATTCCTGAAAAAGTTACGAATGCTAACTTTTTATACGGTCCCCGATCCTATCAGTCATATTTAGTAAAATGTTTTTGACACTCTGAGATTTTAAACAAAAAAAAGTCCCACTCTTCCGAGACTAAAACTGACCGAGTTATGGAGCTTTGAATACCGCTGACTTAGACCACTTTACAACATTTCAATAGCCGTCTTGAAGACGATCCACCAATCAATGCACAGCACTTGCTCGACGAGGCCGCTGATTGGTTAAAAATCATGAAATGCGAAGTTCCCAAAATCGCTCAGTTTTAGTTGCAGAAGAGCGAGACTTTCTTTTGTTTAAAATGTTAGAATATTTTACTAAATATGACTGATAGGACCGGGGGACCGTATAAAAAGTTAGAATTCATATTTTTTTCAGAAATATATTTAGTGACTCAAAAAAACATATAATTTTTCCCTTCATTTAAAGCATTTTTCCAATTGGAACTATATGTCTATCTCTAATGGTTTAGAAATTAGCTATTGATCACGATAAGTGTGGACACCCTGTATAGGTCATCTTGTTATTTATCCCATCAATAATGCTGTTTCTTCAAATGCATGAAATAAAAGTCCGAGGGAAGGGAATAAGCAACTTGCTATAAAAGCAGATCGTAAATTTATCTTGTTCTTATTCTTAGTGCAAGTTTTGAAAAGTGCAGTTTGATTTTAAAAATTACTAGCTGCTCTCGCCGCCCCGAGGTGGGTTCGCGACCAGCACCCACTTTGCTCAGCACTGCCCTGCCACCTCGCTGCTCCGAGGCTCTCAGCCACTACATTTTTCAGTTTTAAATACTGCATGAAGATCAATGGAACAGGCTATAAAACCATAGTAGATTTCAAATTCTTTGTGGACAACAGATTCCTTTAAAATTTTACAATAAACCCCATCTAGTTGCAATGTTTTGTAAAAATTTCTCACGAATTTCGGCATGAAAATCTTCAGACCCATAAATACAGAATTATACAGCCCTAAATATAAAGTTTCTATCACCTACAATAGGTATTTTACAATATTTTTGACACGCCATTTTTATGGATCTGTAGGGATTATTGATGAAAACAAAAAGTCATCTCAAAATTAAAATGTTTATTCCAAAAACAACTTCATTCTCTCATTTAACAATGCTGCATTCCACAAACGTTTCTGAACAACAAATAATTTTCTTGTTGACAATCTAGTAAAAATAAATTTAGAAAAGCAACAAAATCGTTTGCTATTGATTTTAAATTAAATATTAACTAAAACAAAGATAATAATATTTATAAGAGATATCTTAACAAAATCGTTTGCTATTAAAACTAAATTAAATTGAAATGCATACAAATGAAAAATACTATTTTGAACTTATGAAAACAAAGTGGAGCATTCTGATTTGTTAGTTATTTAAACGAAGTGATGTAATAAATTGTCGAAATCAGTATAGTTTTTGAGGCTCAGAAACTCTGTACTATTTTGCAAATAACTCTCCATTATTTCTCTTTATTTTGCAATATCTCTTGAAAATTAAGGGTACTGGGGAAGACGATCCTGAATGACACATCTAAATGTCATAAGGTTTCATATAAAATAAAAATTATCGAAATCGGTAAAGTGGTTGGGGCTGGTGAGCTGAAGGCTTTTTCTACATAAGAGAATGTACAGTAGTGTTTTCTCGATTTCGTTCGAAAATGGAGGGTGGTGGGTGGATGCGACCCTTGATGACATAAGCTCTCATCTGAAACAAAAAAAATGTCGAATTCGGTCTGGTGGTTGGGGCTAGGGAACCCGATGAAGATTTTTACTAAATTATTTTAAATATATATATATATTTTAAATTATAGGGGAAGTGGCAAAAGAGCATAATTTGCTTTATGAGTTCAATAAACATAGTAGTGTAATGGAAAGTGTGAGGAATATTAATGCAGTATATGGAGATATCGGGTAATAAGCGTTAACCAGTGCCAATTTTGTTCCAGAAACTCCGAGTTGGAAACTACAGCCAAGGAAACGGGCCTCGTCCTAGAAGATCTCTAGAGTTTGATGAGAGATTCCAGCAAACTCTGGTGAAATAAATTCCCTTTGTAACTGTTGAGAAACTAGACTAAAAGTTTAGATTTTGTCATTCAACCAGCCATTGACAACTGAAAGCCAGCGAATTGGGTCAAAGTGCACTTTTCTTAGCAGTCCCATCACAAGAATGAACTTTTTTTGAACTGAATAGTGATTGTTGAGGAGAAATGGGTTCTCTGCAACAATATCGAGAAAAAAAGCAGTGGGTAGGGAGAGGAGAAACACCTGTACTCCAGGCTAACGAAGGTCTTCATCAACATAATATGAACTTACAAATCTTAACAAAGGAGATCTAATCTAAGCGACTTGAGCTGTTTTAGCCATAGCTTAATGGAAAATGAGCTTTTTAGGTTTTAATTCGACATAAAGTAAGGATGCCTTTAAAAAGTCTAGAGGAATTTGAATAAGGAATGATGTTCCACCCACCATATTCGATGGACATTGCCTCATCTGATTGTTATTTATTCAGCAATCTTCTGAATCATTTGGATGAAAAAAATATGATTTCTATAGATGATGTAAGAACAGTACTGGAGGAGTATTTTTTGTCACAGACAAGTGCATTTTCGAAGAAAACTTTGCCTGCCTTGAAAGTCTACCAGAAAGATGGGAGACAACTTCAAAAAATGAAGGAAACTATGTTCTATATAAAAAAAAGTTATTTGTTTATCTCAATTTTGAAAAAAAAAAAAAAAAAAACCACTATAAAAATTTGCATTATTTACGGAATAACCCAATAGAATCTCCCGTTCAACTGGACAAGTTGGCCAATCCATATATTTAATACTCTGCTCCAACAAGATAAGCTTTCTGATGTCGAGCTTCGCCTTCCATTAAAATGAACATATTGTGATGCCTCCAGTACATGGTAAAACAAAAAGTTTCAGAATATCTTCTCTGAACCCTACCCATCAAGTAGTCATTCATCAGAATGACTACTTCATGGGTAGAACTTATTCTTGTCCAAGCCAACATTAGGAAGATACGAAAAAAAGTTTATTGACTGCTTATGCATGCAGTTAATAGACATTATGTTTGAATATCATCTTAGCATAAGCATATTTCACAAGATGATTCAGAAACAAGATACATAACATAACTGACAAAAGATGGCACACAATGTTTTCAAATAATTTAATAAAAACTTTGCTGAAAATGCACAATTCATTGGATTTCTATAAAAGTTTTTTTCTCTCATAAAATATGATGCCTGTTAATTTACTCGCATATAAATAACAGAAAAATTTCAAATACTTAAAATAATACAAAAAGTATTCATATTTTTTATGTAATTCTTATGTACAAAGGACATATTTTCTAATATTCATTTCATCACTTTACAAATCTGGAAACATTAAAAAAGAGACAGTCACATGAAATCTTCTGTAAAAAATATGAAACCTTTATTTCCATGCTGATGCACAAAATGATTTTCCATAACTTTTTTTTCTATAAATATGAATCAGTCACTTTCAGATGTTTCATGACGTCGTCGTTTAACATGAACTTCATGTCCTTTATACTTTTCCTTCCTACTTTCATGATACCCATTCTCAGAATTGTCTGAATTTTGATACCCATATTTCGATTTTTTTTTGTGTCTTGAACTGTTAAAGCTGTTAGAGTCACTTTCTTTTTTATAAATTTTATGTTCCCTTCTTGATTTAGAATGATTATCAGATTCATCATCAGACATATTGTAATGTTTCTTGTTTAACTTATCTTTTTTGCGATTTTTATTCAAATCTGAATTTGAAGGCTCGTCTGAATCACTTGTACTCCTTTTCTCTTTCCTCTGTTTATGTCTGCGAGTTGATTCATCCTCAGAATCATTAGACTCCTCTGTATCATGTCTTTTCTTAGTCTCTTCATTCCTATGCTTTCTTCTGGAAGACGATTCGCCCCGATATCCATCGGGATCATTTGAGTCATGTCTTCTTTTAGTTTTCTTTTCTTTCTTGTGTCGCTGCTTGGAAGATGATTCATCTCCAGACTCAGTTGTATTATGATCTTTCTTAGTCCTATTATCAATATATTCTTTTCGAGAAGGTAGTTCATTTTCTGAAACATCAGAATCATCCCTATTGTGACTTTTCTTTTTCTTCTCTTTTTTGTGCTTTTTAGATTTTTTCTTGTTTTTAGACCTAAAACAGAAAATAAGCAAACTATTGATAGTAATAAACAGCAAATTTTAAAAGAACATTAAAATAAAACAACACACAGGATTTACTCCATTATATAGTGGAATCTGCAAAAGTACTGAAAAACTCTTAAAAGTACAGAATTTCACTTTATTGGAAAGACATTACAAAAAGATCATTGTTTTGATACTTTTAAAAAAAAATTATATATCATGTTTATGAAGAAGTTTTCTTTCTGGGTGCCAACTTTTATTTTAAAATCAAAACTAAAATACTACACACTAATAATAATTTCCATTTAGTTCTACAATCATCAGCCAACATTTTGGCACAGCTTGTCAATACCCCCTGTGAAAAAAGGTTCATCAAATAAAGATAGTTCTCTTTCACAAGGACAATGCCAGACTAGATACAAGTGTAATCATCAGCTGAAAGCTGCACCAGCTAGAGCGGGATCTAATACATACATAACCCACGCCGACCGACTCACCCAAAGAGTTTCGACTCAGCAAGGATTGACGGGGAGGAGCCAGACCAATCATGAACCTTAAATCCCAGACATGGCCCCTTCAGATTATTATCTGTTTTTGTACCTTATCTTCAAGGCCCAATCTCCAATTCAGTAGAAGAAACCATTTCTGAGGTTGATGCATTTCTTGAGTCGTGATCATCACAGTTCTGGCTGAAGGGATCTGACAAGCATTGGCCGGAGATCATAGAACCGAACGGAGATTACTATCCTCATTAATTTTGAGTTAGTAATAAAATTTTGCAACTGGGAAAAAACTATTTCATAAATCTGATATTTTGGGAAAAATGAAAGAAAGGATGTTTTCATTTGCTTTGAAATTTCAGATAAAACAATTTACAGCAAGGGTACTGCTTGCTACTGCTGCAGAGAGGGTATAAGAAATGAATCATTAGAAACTTTCGGTCAATTTAAGCCATGATCTCTTTTGAATATTTGCATAGCCATTTTTTAAAGAATAATTTAGCATTTCATAGTATGGCGCATTCTGGCAAACACAATACTACATTAAAACTAATTAAATTAAGAGGATTAGATTTGTGTTCATTTAGTCACTCTCACTATCACAGCGCTGATATGTTTTGGAAGTATAGTTCCAAAATTAAAAAGGGATGTTTTAATATCTAGTAATAATTTATAATAGAAAAGTCAGATTAAATAATTCATTAATTAATTCAAATGTTAAATTACAGCTGCTTGAAAAAATATCCGAGTATTGTATATTTTCACCACAACCCACTGCCTGACCAAGAAATCATGTTTCACCAAAAGTATATTGTCCATCCTAAATTTCAATCAGATGTCTATGATCTTCATGAAATGGTTGGGATCGCACCTCAGTCTTTGATGTTGTATGGATCAAAATATTTCAAGGTTTTGCACTCTACGATTAATTTAAATCTGCCCATATATTTGAATTTCTGCACACCAATCTGCTTCCAAATACTCGTAAAAATCGGAAAGTCGTTTGGTTCAGTATATGGGGTGAAAGCTTCAACCCTTCCTTTTTGAGCCAAATTCTTCAAAGGCTCCACCTTTCTGCGAAGAATAGTGGCAGTCACTTTTGTGGTCAACTTTTTGGGTTAGTCCATCACGACATTATGATCCACAAGGCAAAATAATCCAGTAATGACACAGAACACAACAAGCTTGATTGAAATAGTCTGTTAGCTAAAAGACAACTGATGCCCTGAGCCAGAAACATCTCCCTTTTATGCTATGAGAGCAAGAAGAATATCTGCTCATAAAGACCATCCAATATTGGAATTGAATTATCCAGGAAGAATACTAACCATGCTTGAACAAAACTATTTTCCAAGCAAAATGTCCAATCTCATTTTTAAGTACCATTGGAGTTGCAAGACCAGTTTGCTTGTTAGAAAGCAACAACAAAACCCCTCATAATAGTAATAATGCCATTAGACTTAACTAGCAAAGTAATCTTTGCAAACATTCATGTGTATGCACAATTAACTGCTGTTAAATTTTTTGACAGTTCCTTTATGATTATGACTCACACACACTAACTGCAGGAAATTTATCTTTTAACAAGAGAATTCTTGGGGTTAAATCTCTCCTGTTAAACTCAAGTAACCAAAAATTAACCTCTGGAACTCTTCTGTTAGAAGGGAGAGTTGCAAGGGTTGATTTTTAGTTACCTGTTTCACCAATTTTGGGAATTCTAGCAGCTGTCTTGTTTTTGGAACCATTTTGAGATAGGTATTCTTTTTATTGGGTTATTTCAGAAATGAAAATGAATTAATTTTTGTAATATATAACACAATATGCAGCCATACTACAGTCAAAAATTGAATGCATTTATAATAAAAGATTTGAAAAAAAGAGATAGGGTAGTACATCTTGATGCTAATAACAATCTACAAAGTTTCTGAGATTCAATAAAATTTATAAATGTTACAGCTTACTTATACAAGAAACTAAAAGGTTTTAAAGAAAACTGAAATTTTACACACCTTCTAATTGATGGTGATTCTTCTTGTGAATTTTCACTAAGGGCAGTTCTATCTTTATGAGTTTCAAATGTAACACCCTCATTTTTTGATCTTGTACCTGTTAACAAAGCAGCTCTGCCACTGAAATATATAAATAATTTGTCTTTATTAATACTAACAATTGCTAGCAAATAATATACAAAAGTAAAGAAAAGAGCTAAAAGGCTGTTTAAAAATTCTAAGCAATAACTTCACTTTTCGTTCTTTGTAGAATTGTACAAAATTTACAATCAATCAATAATTTAGTCACTGGTTTATGAGAGAGATAAAAATTAACAGAGTCCACCATTTTTTGAAAAGATTGTTCCAACACAGTAAGTTTAACTGACGAACATAAATGTTTAATTACCACAATGCAAAACACATGAATAATTTCAATTAAGCATTCCTGCCAACAGAGGTTATAGTGACTATCTTTCAAAAATCTGCAAAACTAGGTCAGACATAATTTCAAATAATTCTGGATATAAATGTAACAAACATATATACATGCAAACACATATTTTCAAACAGTTTGGTTAGCAAAGCAAAAATTGATTTTTTAAAAAAAATTACTAAATCTTAATTTTTACTTCACAGCTTTATTTCATAGAGTTGCTTACTTTTTTGGTTTCTCAACATTTTTTAAAAAGCAAGTTTGCTTTTTTTTTTTTTTAAGGAATAAGTGTTTAAGTTCTGACTCGCTGAGAATTTCTTAGGTTATATAATTTTAATAACTGAGAGCAAGAAGACATTTTGATGTAGACAGTGGCTTTTCACTTTAACCTGAAACTGAAGAATGCATATTAAGGAGTGTTAGAGATAAAAAACTGAAGCTGTCCAATAAAAAAGATCTTGGCTCATGGAATGTAAGGAATACTGTTAAGCTGCCCAGTTAATTAGTTAGCTATTCAATAAATTATCTCTCTAAAACATTAACCACAGGTGAAATTTCTCTCAATAGGACTTTAAGAGAGTTTTTTTTTTTACCTAAAAATAGGAGAGGAATTTGTGCTTAATGAGAATAAATACTATTTCCTAGTCTGCACAGCATTTCAGTTATTAATATTCAAGGACGTTTTATAATCTCTACGGTAATAAATAATCCATGCAACTAATCTTTGAATGATATATTTCCTCTAAAACAACATTTCTGAAAGATAATAAGTGCATTTCATAAATACAGAAATTTCAGGATTTGAGAATGTAAAAAGGCTGAAATTCTGGATATATCCAGATCACAATTACCCCTGTGTTTCAGTAATTTCTTTTTAGATTCTTCTATAAATGTTACAATATTAGAAAATTCAGTATATATATCTAGACATATATGCTTTTATGCTTATGATGCAATTTATAAAAGTTGTAAAATACAAGGCTTATTTTTCATATATTTTTTTTTGTTCTTTAAATCACAATTACCTATTTAAGACAAAAAAATTCCAAGTATTTTTAAAATTAAAATCACCTGAATATCGATTTTAAATTTCATAAAATTAAGAAAAAATTAAAAATTGCAACAAGACCTACTGCAAAAAAAAGGTGAAAATATTTTAGTGAGATGGTATAGTTTTTAAGTTATTAATTATTCCACAGAAAGGCTTTAAATACTTCCATTCATAACTAAAGCAATGGAGTAGCAAGAGTAAATGACATCCAGATCATCGCATGATTTTTTAACTTTTCCTCAACAAATATGGCTTTAGAAAGTGAGATAAACACACTAATCCACCCCCTAAGATAATATATTACCAAAGCATGATATATAGACCTCCTCCTCTTGTTATACTCCTCTTACACCACTGGTCTAAAAATTGATTTTAACATTTTAAAATCATAGTACTTTGGAATATGCTGAAAATATTTATTTAACTGACCCCCCATACCTCTTTTACAAAATGGATCTAAGTGAACTGATGCCACAGTCTTGAATTTATGAACTGAAAAAAAGCAGAAATTTTAAAACCTGATTGCACTTAAAATTCACTATTTAAGCAGGACTGCAACATATTAAAACTGTTGCGTGTCAAATTTCAATCCTGCTGATACGTTGTGAAAGTTAATGAGTGTTGTGCTGGACCAGGTGTTGAACTTTGTCCAATATTATAAAGTTCACCCAAAATAAGCTCTTATACCAAGACATGAATCTACTTCCATTTTTAAAATAACCTGCTTAGATTAAGGGATAAAATATCACAGCATTAATAAAAGTAATGATTTAACAAAATTTAGCAATTTATGAAAATATATTTAACATTATTTTAAAATTAAAGTATACTTTACTGATAGCTATCAGAAAAGTATACTGAGGTACGCAAGGTAAGTAAAGCAAAGAAACTATTCAAGCAACTAGCAGTTTAACAAAGTCTCATTATATATGAAAGAATATCAAATGACTCATAAGATATACCATTTCTCTCGCTGTATTTCTTCGTCAGAATTATAACTAAAATATTTTTATTTTATATATTTTTTACACACATTTGAAAAATATTCCTTTAATAGGGTGAAGACTCTTCAACCAAATATGATGGACTAACATAATACACATGCAAGAATGGTAGCTTCCAAACAGGAGATAACTATTCAATTTTATTAATAGGTTGAAATAAAGATTTCCTTTTATATTTTTAATGAAAATTTCCACGAAATAGAAACTTAAAATTTTATTATATTAACAACCAAAGAGAACTGGAATTATCAAAACACTAACAGAAATTTAAATATGAATAACAAATAAATATTATTGAAAACTATTATTATGAAAGTGAGACATACTACCTTTTAGCTCCTACACCATCCACTCTTTCAATGTTTAATTGATCTCGATCACCAATATTTCTTTTCAAAGCTTCTGTCATTTCCTATGGTAGCATATTATATAAAGAAATAAGAATTTTCATTGCATGAATAATTAATAAATATTTAAAAACCACTTAAAATTATTTTTCAGTTCTACTGTTTTAATTTTACAAGTTAGATTTTATTTACAAAAATTGCAAAACTCAACCCCTTCGGCCCTGAATTATGCACAGGGCTGATAAAAAAAATCAGTGAGCAGTACTTAAATATGAAATATTATAATTTTTTTGTCAATTGGCAAACTAATTAAAAAATGTCCTAATAATAGGACATCAGGCTTCAATTAAGTAAAAAGAAAACAAATTGATTTTAAGTTCAATTTACAATTATTTTATATGAAATGATTTGAAACAATTTCTTTGAGCATGAAAACATCAATATGCTTCATATTTCTACAAAAAGATGTAGGTTTGAAAGTGCAACCTTCCAATTTGCATCTTTGAACTTTCAATCAAGTGGTTTATCCCATCAAATCTCAAGTCATTGCAAGGTCTGGCAGATGGATTTAACTTTTTCTTTGGAGGTGGTACAGCAGGGCTATTACCTGATGGCAGTCCAGGTTTGGTAGGGCTGACTGATTTGAAAATGAGGGAGCTTCTGTTATTTGAAATGTTAAGTCCAGTAAATCTATTTAATTTTTCTGAAGAATTCCAGAACAATTTGCACCTCTTTTGTACCATGACCAAGAATTTCTTATAGCCATATTGAAAAAATGAAAGATGATGAGGAGGGTCCATTTTTTGCTCCTTATAGATGTTCGGTACAATGACATTAAAAAATCATGCTTGTCCACTCCCTCCTACTTTTATTGTAATAACTTTATAATTTCTGTTCTGGAAACTTCAACAAAAGTGACATCTTTTCACTATGTCTGCATGATTGCCGTATCATTTCACTACAGCGATTTTGCCAGCTTCTGTAACATATTTATCTGAAATACCTCGTCCATCAGTTTTCAACTTTGCATAAATTTTTAAGTTAATAATTGAATAACTAATGTAAAATATCCAAATATACATCCAACACAATGTTTTTTTAGAGGAAATATCATTAACCATTAAACAAAGAAAAAGTTTTGAACTACAGACACCTGGTGTTCAAATAATAGAACAAGTATAAAAATTCATGTTGTCTGCTCTCAGGTCTGATGTCCTATTAGTAGAACAAATGTTTGATTCTCATTTGTAGTGCAATTTAAAATTATTTTAATCATATTAATTTAATTAATTAATTATATTAATTAATTATATTATTAATTAATTAATTATATTAAGTTAAAAGCACTGAATTAGGCAGAAATAGTACGACTTATATTATGGAATTTTTCAAAAAGCAGAGGATTAAATATAATAATATTTTTGAGAACTCAAAAAACATGCACTCGAGTTTTGACTGCAGATGGTCAGAAACCTCCATTAGTTTCTCTGTTATGACTATGCTGCCACCTGTTGGACAGAAATGAAAGCATCTTTCTATTCTTGAAGGTATAATTGGTAGGACCTAGGGTTTTGAAGTTGAAAATCTTAAAAATGTGGAATCTAGAGTAATATAAAGATGTGTCCTAATACTAGGACACCAAGGCCGAAGGGGTTAACGTAAATTAAAACAATATGTATCATAAATTATATATTAATAATTTGAATTTTAGCAGAATTTACTACAGTTAAACCCTATTAAATTGAACCCTCAATGGACTGATACAGAAGTTCACTGTAACTGAGGGTTCGCTATATACGATTTTTCAAATATTGGCTACACAAAATTTGCTACAATTTTTAAACACATTTGTGTGTTGAACAAATTAATTACACTGAATTACAAATATTTATGGGCTACAGTAAATAAAAATAAATATTTGCTTCTTAAAAAATTAAAGAGTGAAATTAATTATACTTAGATTTTACAACTTCTTTGTACTACTCAGATTTTTCTAATAGGCTGAGATTACCAAGCTATGATTTTTCCCAACTGGTCCCAACTATAGATTTAGAATTATCCTCGATGGAAAAAGCTTACTGTTTACTGACACTACACATTTTAAATTTATGTGATGCCAACAACTCAAACAGTATTCAGCAAATGTGACTAAAGAAAGCGAAAGAATGTGTTGTGACATACGCATCTCACCTTTTAGCAGTTTTGTCAGACACAATGGAAACAGATGTACATTCCTTCTGGAGCACAAAGAAAGGCGGTTTAGTGATAACCGTTTCTTTGTCAACCTGCCGATTGTCAAACTGGGTGATGGATTGAAAATGACCATCACAGGGTGGTCGCTGTTAATACGGTTTCCTTTGAGGTAGTGATACCCAGTGACAGGTGAGCAAATTAAGTGCGACTTGTGTGGCCAAGCTTGTGGATAAAAAGAGAAGAATGAGAGGAACAGATGATGCTGAGAGACAGAGCTAGCAGAAAGGAAAAGTGGAAATTTTGGTTCGCTATATCCGAATTCCTTGCTTTAGAAGTTCGTTACAAGCATTTGGAAATACATTAGTTACATTGGAGTTCAGTTGGGACCATTTGAAAAGTTAATTATAAACGAGGGTTTGTTATACTGAGACTTGACTGTACTTCGAAATCTTACATCTAAAGGAATTTACTTTACAAAACAAAAACGTTATACAACGTAAATATATGTTGGATATTTGGAAAATGTGAAAAAAAACTAACCAGATACCTCCCAGAAGTTTGTATAATCACACAATGTGCTAAAATAAGAGACGTATAGAGATTGATTTGAAAAATTTTGAGGGTTTGTTTCTCACAAACAAAATCACATTCTAAACATTTACTTGCAAATGTTAATCAAATCAATCTCAAAGTTAAGTAGAAGCAAAATTTTAAAACAAGAAAGAAAACCATATTTCAACAGAGTTCAGCAAATTATTTCTTCAAAGGGATTCAACAAATGTCGGTGAATAGAAATTATATTTAACAACCATTTACAAATTAAAAAAAAAAAAAGCCTTTAAAGCAAAACTCTTTTTCCAAACTTTACTATAAAATGACTAAATGATACATAAATAAACTCTATATGACAGTTTGTAGTTAAAAATAATGTTTTTAAATTTTCCATTTGTTGTATTTTTTTTATTCTTGTGTATTCTAGCTTGTTCGTGCATACAAAGAAACATATTATAGAAATAAACCAATTAGACATAAAAATTACCTCTTTCGTAAGTGATTGATTTTCCTTTCTAATAACATTGTGACCCCTGTAAAAATAAAAAATATGAAACTTAAAAAACATTGAAAGCACCAATCTAATACTGTGTTAAATTAAGCAAGAAAACCAGCTTGTCACTAAGATTTAGACACACAATAAACAGCTATGAAGAAAGTAATTACCATACATATTTTGAAGAGAAAAGAACAAAATATACCACCTTCATCTATTATCAAATATCTCTGATGAGGGCATCAACAAGGTACGATACTTGAAAAGAACAAAATGTATCACTATCTGGTATCAAATATCACTGATGAGGGTATCACACTTAATTGAGTTCATAATCTTTTGTCTTTATTTAGTCTTTTATGTGTTTTGTAACACACAAATACATAATCAATTAGTCAATGAAATAATCAGATTTTTTTTCTTTCCTAATAATTTTGTTCGAGTCTGATATGGATTAAGCAATATAAAGATGATTTTAATCTACACTAATAATAAAGGAGAAAGGTGCGTGTTGGCGCTCTACATTACAGACCACTGGACGTAGAGCTACAAAATTTGGCACGAACATTCTTTGGAGGTTGGGAATGTGCACCTCGGAGCCATTTTTTTGAAATTTTGATTAGAATTTTAATTAATTAAAAATTAAGCGAAATTCTGGCACTTTTCCTTAATAACTGCTGAACATATTATAGCAAGAAAAAAAATCATTTTTATGCCATCTGAAAGTGCAAAAAGTACCTACTTCAATTATATCAATTAAGTTGCCATAAAATTTGTTTCTCTAATTTTAATAACTTTTAAAAATATTTTTTGGCATAATTTACAACAATACTTTCATTGTTGAACCGCAATTCAAACCGTTTTCATTGTTGACAGCCAAGGTAATATCTTAATACATTTTAATATCATATGAGATACTAGGTATATGAAGAAATATATCCAGTAAGATGAATTATTATGGTTGCTATGTTTTCATTCTTTTTTTCAGCATGTTTTAATCCAGCTAACATGCCGATGACCATAAAATGTGCCGCTTCATATTAATGTTTTAATTGAATGTAAATTTTACAAGAGGAAAGTGAAGATAGTGCCAGCAACATGGGATTAAAGGTTACATGACATGATCAGTTATTTGACTCCATTAGGGATATTTATGTAGAAAATGAACAGAACAGGTGCAAGGCCAGTAAAACAACATGGGTTAAATATCTACTACGATCTGCTTACTTTGTTAAAGGAACCATGAATATAAAATGATGAGAGATTCAATTTAAATTATATTCTCGGTGAACAAACTGGTCGCCGAAGGTGGCTAGTGAAATAATAATACTAGCAATCTCAGTCCTTAACTCAGTTCTCAACCTGATTCTCAGTCATGTTGCTTTTACTGAACAAGAAATAAAAACACACTAAATAATCATTAATAGATTTAAAAAGAACATTTCTTGAAGTTTATTTCATAAATAACAAATTAACAAAGAAGACTATTATATATTTTTGCATGAAGTAATAAATAAAGAGACCAGCTAAAAAATGTGAGAGTAAAAATGTTTCTATCTTATTTCGAAAATCAATTATATTACATTTTAATTGTACTAATTTTTCTACATAATTTCAAATAAAACTATATGAGATGAATATAATATGTAATAGTCAAGGATAGTCAGATTTGGAAGATGTTAATAATAGTAAATTCAATGCACATTTCAATAAAAAAAGAAAAGAATTTCAATTAATTAAAATATTTACAATTTCTTTAACAGTTTTCAAGATCCAATGTAGAAAGTTTATCAGAAAAACTCATAAGCCATAAAAGCTTGATGAAGCCTTGAAAATGCTATAAAAGAAGTGATGAATAGTATTTGGAACTATGCTGTGCAAGAAATAATTTTAATGTGTCAAGTATTACAGAAACAATAAAAAGCAAGATCTTACTACAGAGTATTAGTTATATAGCTTATCAGTTGGTTGGAAGCTAGCCAACAAGTTAAAACAGTCAAATACAACTTTTAAAAATGCAAATGTTGTTATTTATTCTTTGCTCAGAACTTAATAATAATAATAATAATAAATAAAATAAAATGTCTATGGTTCAATTCTGAAAATTATTTTGGTTTATTTCTTTTCAATCAAAATGCTATTTTGAAGCAAATATAAAAAATAAATTAAGAAAATTAGTTTACTAGAGTTCCATGTATCATTATTCAAACCAAGTTTACTTAAAATTCTATCATTAAAGATTAAAACTACTGAAATGTGACACATTTTTGAGGAATTCTTAAAGTATTAGTGACTAAATTATTTTATATGCCTGGAAATCAAAATGGAATTCTATAATGCTCTGATATTTTATGAATTTACTCATCCATAATTCAAAAATTCCTTTTCTGTTAGGGTCTAATTTGATTTTTTAAATGCACTTGCCTTCCAACACACTTTTGAAGATTGAGTAAGAATCCAATTCAAGCCATTTTTTCTTCTTTTTTTTAATTACTAGGGATGTAACGAATATTCGGCCCTTTTGCCGAATATTAAGCAGATATTCGGCCGAATATATTCAGGATAATAATTTTTTTAAATGCGCTTTTAAATACACATTTAAAAAAAGAATATTGCAGAATTACATGTCAGTTACATAATGCATAGGTATATTTAATAAAGTTACATATAATTTATTATTGCTAAGGCTGAAATTATGATCAAGAACAATAATTTTTCAGCATTTCAGGAGAAAGTCTGTTCCGTTTGGTTTCATATACATATATTACCAACTAGAGATGTAGCAAATATTCAGTATTAGGCCTATTTGGCCTTTCCCTGAATATTCGGTCTGGCCGAAAGCTACACAGATATTGGGTAGAATAAATTCAGGATAAAATGTTTATAAAAAAAAATGTTGTTTTAAATATATTTAATAAAGGATGCTGCAGAATTACATGCCGGCACATTTATTATTAAAAAAATATATAATATTTATCCAATTTTAAATTGCATAGTACAACAGTGTATTTAATAATGTTGCATACCATTTATAGAAGTCTGTTCCATATGGTTTAATATATATTACCAGCTTCAGAAAATAAACGGTCACTATATAATGTTTGCAGGTGCTGAAAGACATTTTCTTCCTAAATTTACAAATATTGGAAATTTTTCTGATTTTTTTCCCACCAATTAAGTGGACACTCCATCCTACATATTAGAAGTTCTTTACCACAATAGAAATTTAGTTCTAGTAATTTTAATTTATCCATTCAATTTTCTTCTGTGTTTGTCATTGTCATGTTCTGCAATGTTGGCTCTTTTATTTCTTTAAAGAAATCCCAAAATAATAAGGGTTTCTCATTACATATTATTGGAATTAAGGTATTTAAAATATTACAAATATACATAAAAGCATTAAAATTTTATAAAAAATATACAAATAATAAAAAATCCAATTTTATTTAATAATAATTTTTTTTCATTTAAAATTTGAAAAATATTACATTTACAATCAAAAGTGAAATGTTTTAAAAAATTTAGTATTCAGCCAAATCACTATTTGTTACATCTCTAAAAATTAACTTTTAACATGCATTATTGGGTCCTATTTCTAAATAATATAAATTTATTACATTTGTATAATTATGATTTCTTTTGTCTTTCTTTTTTTTTATTTTGAAACACATGAAAGTATAAAAACAAACTACTTTAGATATAACCCAGATACAAATTAGTGTGTCCAGTATTGAATACTCCACCAGATTGCCAGAAAAAATCTATTATATACGCTTTTATAAAATGTTAAAAGAAAGGAATAAAAAGTAACTCACAAAGCAACCAACATGGCTTCTTGTTCTGCTCTTTTAATGGCTGCTAATTCTGTTTTGTCTGCAATTTTAGCATCTTCAGTATCCTTTCTTTCCTTAGCATACCAGGAAAGATCCCTTCCTTTTTGCCATCGACCCACAGGGGCCTTGAGAGAATGACCTGATAAATACAAATACATTTTTAGAAATTAGGAATAAACAAATCTAGTTTCTCACTATTAATATATCATCTATTGCATAAAAAAAGATTTTATGTTATTACAATTGAAAGACTGATATACCTTCCTGCAATAACTTTTCAAGTTGAAATCTTCTGTTTCACACAGAATTTCAATATGTCTATTAATCATTTGAAAATTAATGCACTAAAAATTATGAAAGAAAGACTATGGGAAAACTTTTGAAGAAAAGCTACACTGTAACATTAGAATTACAAACATACAATTCTAATAATATTTATCGGATAAATCATGATATAGCTTAGTTTGATTAAGCATTTTCAAGCAAAACGAGGGTTATTTTGAGATGAACTTCATATATTTTGAAATGTGATTAGATAATGAGAATGATACCAAAGCTGGTAACTCATTTCCAGACTTCCACAATATACCAACAAGAAGATGTTTCATGCCAATATATTTAATGTGCACCAGGTGGACATACATACAGCATCTTTAGGAAGTAGGTCTCTAACCTATGAGCCTCTTATACCAAAGCCAAGCCTACCATCAGGCCAATGTCCCTTCAAATAGCCATTATTTAAATTATTTCATGGAAACAAATGAAGTGGTACATTTTCAATCCTTTAGTTTAGTTTATATCACCGTCCTGTTTTGAAGCAACATGAGGGCTATTTTGGTATTGATCTTGCAATTTTGAACCACAGGGTCAAATGACGAGGATGACACTGAGCTGGCACCCCTTTTCCAAACTTCTGCACCACACCAGCAGGAGGACATTTTCCACTATGTATGATTGAACGCGCAACAGGGAAGTTCAGTGGAGGCAGGTTTTGAACCGAGAATTCTCTGGCCCCAAATAGTAGTAAATATATAAATATGTTTTTGCAATAACTACTACTAATAATTTTTTATGCATAAAAATGTAATGATTTTTGGTTATGGGACTATTATGTCCCAGCCTTTGGTTTAAAATCTGCTAGGAGGAACAAAATCCAAACAATCAGTTTGGCTTATTTGGAGATTATTATCTTCATACACATAAAAAATTGGATAAAAATAACAAAATAGCATTCAAAGGGTTAATTGGGTATACGATGCATGACATAACCTCACCCGGTTTGTCAACTTGAGTTTCTGCATATAATTTTAATCACAATAAGTTACTGCAATTACCCAAATAGTTTTCTCTGTGCTTATCCGTCTTCACACTTTCCCAGGTAAACTGATCAGCACCTCCACGAACACCTCCTCTAGACGGGTTGTACATGATGAATAATTCTACACAAGATTTGATAGAATTTTAGTATACATTCTATAGTATTGATAAATCAGATCCAGGCTTCTTAAAACTTTTTGCAGGTTGGGAATTTTTTTTTTGAACAATTTATTTTTTTAAATACAAATTGAGTAGGTGAGGGGAATTAACTAAAAATATAATTGTTTATCAACATTATTCAGCACACTGTAATGAAATTCTAAAATACAAACAACATTTTAAACTGTTTAATTTATAAAAAATAAAGATCACAAAAGAAGAAAACTCGGTGGATATTTTTATGACCCAAATAATAGTATTCTATGCACCTGACTTGGAATCAGAACCCATAGCATAAGAAGCCCTGGATTGGACAAACATAATATAAACAAGTGTATACTTATATAAGGACATACACAAATAAAATAAGTAATAGACAAAATATCAGACTGTTTTATTATATGTAATAAAATCCTTTGTAAGTAAATGTTTAATTGAAATTGGCTCGAAACAATAGTATCATACAACTAATATGGAAACAATTAAAAGGAATAAAAATTTGTATTCTTTATGTTTAATATAAATATTTTTTATCATATTTAAACTTTTCATTCAATGAATTTTATAAAATAAAAATTCCAAATGATGCTTTCTTTGAATTTTTTTGCCTAATCATATACAATAATTTGCTGTAATTTAATATGAATGCTTTATAACTTGTGAAAAGAACCAAAGACTGAAATAATAGAAATTTATTTAAAATCCAAGGAACTCGATACAATACTCCAGAGAAATACAGAAAGAACTTTCTACAAGGTGAAAAATTTGCTTACTTATAAAGGTCATATATTTAATTTTTAGATGTAACAATTTTTGCAACAAAGAGATGTTTAAATTTTGAATACAGCTTTAATTATTTGTATGCTTTATTTCAGCATGTATAATTATGGTACTTATTTTTTAAAATATAAAGCTGAATGGATATTTGTAATGTAGCAGAAATGAGCAAACATAATAAATTTCAAAAATACTGTATAAAAATGGTTAATTAGCATAAAAACAAAGCTAAAATACTTTCAGTCAGTAAGGATTTTATTTAGCAAGTGTTATGGAATGAAACGTTAAACGGATAGATTTATCTTTTCTACACTTATTTTTGATTTTAATATTACTACTAGATAAATTCTAGTAGTAATATTCCTTTAATTCCATACTAATTCCTTACCCATGTATACAAATGCCATATTTTCTATGCCATAATAACAATCATTAGGGAACAAGAAGAAGGAAGAAAACGTGACATGACGAAATAAAAATGCATCAAAACCAAAGATTTTTCAAATAAAAAGCATTACTTGAAGCATTCCTAAGAAAAAGCATCACATACAGACATACTAAAACAGAATGGTAATTTCAATCACTCTGTATAAATTTCCTAGAATTTCATTTTGTACAAAAATTAGCCAAAAAAAATTATACCATTTTTATGACACGCCTATAATAATTTTTTATGAATTAAAAAGCAGGTTAAGTCTGCACGGAAAACTTGAAGATGATTTGAATATTAAAATTATCTAACTTAGGTAAAATATCGGATAACTTAATAGAATCTATTGTATAGAAAATTCTTCAAAACTTTTAGGGCACGAAATACTGCAAATAAATATACCTTCTCTAAAGATATGTTTTAAAATTACAACCACAGATTTGTTTATTTACGTAACTTATTCTGAATGATGGTTACAGTTATCAACATGGGAAATACTGTTGGAAATTTGAGGCGTTAGAACCACTTTCCTTTCATGAGGGACGAGGTTTCTTCTTTGTTTGTTTATATTTAATGCATGTATTAAAAAATTCCGGTGTAATGCTAAGTCAATTTCATCTTCAAAGCGGAAATCCAACATACAAGCAGATAAAGTCAAGGGTTTTTAATATAAGTAAACAAACCAGAAAACTCGCCCATTTTTTTTTGTAATTTCATTGATGATCATTTAAACTTCTCCATCAACTGATTATTTATAAGTGAATGAATTCAGCAGGTAATAATTATTTTCTGTCGAGCGACTAATGAAGCATTTTATATTTTTCAAAGATTTTATATTTATGTTTTTTATATTTTATATTTTTTCAAAGCATTTTTTTATTTTTATGTTTAAAAAACTATTTGAAGTTGCTTTAACTAACACCTTTCATTAAGGGGTCTATTCTGGTACCCCCAGTTGGGGGTAACTTGAAGCTGTTTTAACCAATTTCATTATAGTTTATTTTGTTCAGAGACGTCACTTTTCCCGTTGTTAGCGTGCAAAAGTGACGTCTCCCACCAACGGTCAGAATAGACCGCTACAAGTCTTAAAAGTTCTCGCATTGAATTAAAAATCTTTTCACATAGCGATTGAAAATCTGGATGATTAAAATGAGTAACGACTTAAATTAATCTAAATACGTAGGTTGATTCGCGACCGTGGACGCCCAACAGCCTGGTTTCTTTCTTCAAAATAAATAGAAGAAAAGTAATGTAAAATGTTGCTTTCCTAAATTGTCAAAATATATTTTTTCGTATTATTTGTTTTCGTTTTATGTCTTTCTTCACCTATTTGTCTGATGCCATCAAGCATCAGAATTTACTGAAACATTCTATCTATAATAAACTTGGCGCTTTTCTGCAAACTTTCTTTTGGCTGTAAAATACTATATCTGAGAGCTTCCTTGTAAAATATATATTTTGTGACATAAACAAATAATGAGTATTTTAGTAAGTATATTTTATTACCAACTTCTACAAGTCAAAAAATAAAAATAAAATAAATATTTATTTAGTAGACGTTCTTAAGTTTCTGAAACTTTATCGTTAGTTTGACAAAATACGGGAATCGGCGTTTGTTATCAGTCAACTTCAAACTTTGTCCTCCGAATTCAAATATGATAAGTATGCTGAAATTGATCCAGCGCATTTAAAACCACGTGGTTTTAATTTTGAAGTAGTTATAATCTTTCATTAACTTACTTTTCTTGATCTATCTTGTGCTGGAAGACCGTAAGTAAATGACTTTTTTAGAATCAAAATGTAAAATAGTTTAATTTTGATAATACCTGACAGTATCTTTATTAAAGTGAAAATAACACATATATATATTTCTGATAACTGTTTGATATTGTTTATTGAATTAAGATTCATTTTTAAAGTTTGTTAAAGGTAAACTGGAAATTGTATTTCCGAACTATTTATGGCATAACTTATACAATTTTTTGAATTGATATATATATTAGAAGGACGAGAGAATGTTGCATTTATATTTATATTGTTTTTGACTTTTAAAGATATAGATGTAAAAATTGGCATAGCATGGCATTCTTCAGTAAAAAAAAATTAAATTACTTTGCTATGCTATGGGTCAATGAAGATATTTATAACATATTTGTTTTTGAGAGTTTTACAGTAGTATAACTAGAAGTCAATAATGCAGTATCTTTTAAAATAAAGTTGTGTTGCAGTTATCTTTTAGAAGATATTTAGAGATATCCATGAACAATTTTTTTTGTCAAAACTGTGATTTGAAAATTTAATTTCTGGAACTTTAACATCCTTTGACAAAACAACAATTAAAAGAAAAGTATTTAAAGGGTCTCAAATCATGGCTTATTTTCTAATGCTGTCAATAGGTTTATTATAATCTATTCTATAAATAACTAAAGTACTTATCTCCTTTTTGATGATACTGCCTAAGTGACTAGGCAATATTTCTTATCTTAAATGGTTGTAACTAGCAGATTAGTGTATATTTTATTGTCACTGTATATAAAGAAAGGAAAAAAAAATTAATTTTGATGCTTCTTTCAACAAGAAACATGTCTGCATATTACAACTTTGAGTATGATCTATTTAATGGAATTATTATTTCTATAATAAATATTTTATAATTTAAGAACTTTGGTTAATTAGACAATATGATATTTTATCACATTTTTCCCTCTCTTAAATTTAGATATCCTATTTAAATTTTTAGTTAAATATATTTTTATATTTTCTAATATATTATCTATAGTTAATATAAATTATAATAATATTATGCTTTATAAAGAAAATCATAAAAGATGACTTATTTTTTGTTAATTGGAAACCGTATTTGTGTTCACGTTATTAGAGCATTATTATATATATATATATATATACTATTGTTTTTCTTACTTTTGGCATTTTATTCAAATTAGTTTTTATGGGAATATTTGTTTCTGTTTCTTTTGCTTCTTAAGAATGTATTCTTTTAAATGCTTCTGGTATCTTTAATTTCCAAATTTCTCTCTATGAAATCAAAAAACTTAATGTATAATAATTATTTAATAGTTTAATTAAAATGAATGATGAAGTATTCTATGATTAGTATTGCTTTAATGGATAATTAATCTTATTTTTTTGAAATGCAACTAATGTAAATGTCTTATTTTCAACTAAACACATTTTTAGTATAAAATAAATAAAAATAATGCTGAAAATGATATAGATGTATGTTCAGTTTTATCCACATTCGAAATTTTCATGGAGTAAACTAAATTTTCTATTATAAAGAAATATTTAAAATTTCTCTATATTCTTGTTTAAAAATGTTTTAAAACATAAACAAAAACAAACTTTTATCAGAGTTAAATGAACTACATAAATTAAATTAACAGGTGATTATTATTTACACTTAAGTGGAACTAATTTCTATTTTTTTTTTTTACCATAGCATTATTATTAATATATTTTTATTAAGTTTATATTTCTTTTGTATTCAAAACTTTACAGCTAAAATTGAATTTTTCTGTTAAAAAAAAAATTCTGTTTTAAAAGGTAATGAAATAATTGTAAATAATAACAATGATAAATAGAAATGAATACAGAATTGATAGTAATACCAATAAGTCATCTTTCATAACATTTGCTGTTGATAGAATTTCTCATGAAGTTTGAAGATTTTCATTCTTCCTCTCAGTATTGTAGGTCAGCTACACTAAAGAGGAAATTGTTAAAAAAAAATCATAATCTAAATTGAGTTTAAAAAAGTTCTTTGTTTCATCCTTCATATTATTAGGATAGTTGTTGACATTCTTATTTGTAGTTTCTTGATAAATGATCAGCAATCTGAAGACCACGACACTGAAAAAAATAGAGATTATTTGAAGAAAATTCATTTGTAAATTAAGTGTATAAATACACCTTATAAGTATAAGTATAATTTATACTATTGATTCATAATGAAAAACTTTTTTACTCTTAAAACTTTAAAAAGGATTCTTGAACTTTTCACATATGTCTAATTTCTTTCGACAGTAAAATATGCACATGCTAATCTAAATTAATTCATCTATAATATATACATACTGAGAAAACAAGTTAAGTATGATCTTAGTTTACTTTTTATTTATTATTAAATGATAAGAGAAACTAAATGAAATTTGATTATTTTAATATTTTCTAATATAGTTTTAAACCAAGATTGCCTTTTAATTTTTCCTTGTTTGTCATTGAAGAAACTGACAGAAAAGTATATTGCATTTTCATGATCCCTAAAATCATTTATGCAAGCCTCACTTATGGGTGAGTCTCTTAGTTCTTGAAAGTCCTGCACTAAAGCTTTAAAAGCGAAATCTAAACTATTTTTTTCACTTTTCACTTTCTTTTCTTAATGTACTACATCTACTTTCTTTTTATAGAAAAAAACATTGATAATGAATACTATCTTCTCTTTTAGGCTGATTATTCTATTCAACTTCAGTCAAGTTTGGTAAGTGTATCTTTACTTAGAAAATAATTTCTGTATTTAAATTTAATTACAAATAAATTAGGTGATCTGATATTTCAGTTATTTTCTTTTTTATCCCATCAGAGGAAGATTACTTGCTCTATTAAATTATATTTTAAAATTCTTTTGTGTAATTATGTCATTGACTATCAATAAGTTACAACAGCAAAACTGGGCATATTTTCTTTTCATATATTCTAAATAAAAGTTGTCTTGAATTGCTAACAAAGCTGATTTGTTTATTTTTACAAAGCATTAGCTATACTATTCATAATTTTGGTAAACCATTTGTTTTTTTTATTAATAATTTGCCGAAAGTTGAATAAATATTAATTAGAAAATAGTATCTGAAAATGGATTTAATATTCTTGTTAATTCAAGACTATATTATGATCATAGGGAAGCTATGAGCTTTTATTTTTTGATTTTGGGACTCTTCAGACGCTTTAAAAAATATTCTATAAAACTGAGGAATTAGTTCTCTACATAAAAAAAAAAATGTTGCTATAGAAGCACAAACCAAGGTGAATTGTATATTCAACTTTAAATAATTTTCATCGGTATTCCAAGAATATAATTTATTATTTAAGTACCAAATTTGAAAAGAATGGAAAGTGGTTTTTAAATAATGCATTTGATGGTTATGGTATGATTATTTACTAAAATTTAGAAGTATTTCAAATTATTGTAGATTTTGATTTGGTTTAGTATGATTTAGAAACTGAAACAAAATGTCAATGAGAATTTCAACAAATTTCCTGAACAGTTAACAGAATTCTTAGACAGTAATTTACTAGTTTTTTTTACAGATTTTTCAAAGCCAGTACTATACTGTTTGCATTTAATCAGTATAGTACTGTTTAAAAATCTGCAAGTAAAGATATTGATTAAAATTAAATTTCTGATCTATTCACTGTTTCTTTGCGGCAAAAAAAAAAGAACTTTATGCCAAATAATGCAATTTAGTGAAAACTACATGATATCCAGATTTTTTTATTATTTTGAAATGCTCAAGAACTTTTGGCCCACCCTGCATTATGTTTTATTGTAGAGATTTTACGTGATTACTTATTTACACCTAGTTAGCAGTCTGAATTTATCTTAAAGGTTTATTGTTTTGAAAAAGAATGAAAGGAAGATGTAAAATTTCTTAGAATAATTTCTGTATTTTAATCATATAAGATGAATTTCACCATAGATATATGGTTATTTTTTCTCTGTTTACTCGGATCTTTCACATTTGACCTGGAAATTCATAAAGTAATTAAGTTTTGACGTTAAAGTTGGTGGTCGCTAGATTGCCAGCTCTGCCTATAGTTAATTAGGTGAGTTTGTGGTTGCCTTAAGCTATTAACTTAACCTGAGCCTGTTGTAGAGACTGGCTATACAAATTACATTTATTATGGCTGTTTGTTCGCTGCTTAATTCTATATAACTGATGCAAATCACTTTTTATGTGCAAGTATTTTTCCACTTTTCTTTACATTGCATTTTTAATACTCACCCATTTATCTGTAATGACTAATGTTTTTTTTAATCATTTTGATATTTTTAAATACATTTTAGTTTTCAATTATGATTATATGTTCTTTTTTAAAAAATTAGTTTAATGTTTTTTGTATTTATATTTTTGTACTAACTTCTATGTAGTACTTTTAAAAGTATAATATGCTATGACTTTGTTAAACTTGTAGATTGTCTTATACTCATATATGTGCAAATTTTTAGGGTCTTAATGTTTGATATTAAAATAATCTTGAATTTAAGGTATTCCAATATCAAGATCGGGATTCAATGATGTCTTTTTCTTTAATCACCTCTAAAAGTTACAGTGCTTTGAAATCTACATCTTTAAAAAACCCAGATATGCGAAGACAGAATGAAAAGAAACATTTCTCCCCCCTTCTGGTAAGCAGAGGGTCATTTGCGTCGTGGGAGTTCTTTTGTCATCCCTTTATGATCAAACCCTTGACTGACTGGATAGGGGTCGCTTACAAATTGTGATAAAACTATATATTTCAGTAAAATATTTAAAAGCTTTATTTTTTACCTGTATAGCGATTATAACAGAAAAGCATATTTGATGCTAGATAGCATGATTAGATTAATGAGCATGAAGGTACCATTTTAAAATCTTGCTACTTGTCGAAAAGATTGATCATTTTAGAGTTGTAATTTTTTTTTAGAATGATAACCTCATCTAGATAACTCACTGTAAGTATATTATATTATATTTAAACCTAAAATAATTTTGATTTATTTAAATGTAACAATTTATTTCCAGAGTAATTGCTCTATTTGATATTAGTATCTAAAAGAGAAAAAAGTTCACAAAGATGACGGAACTATCATTAAGATAACGTATAAAAGTAAAATTATTTCCAGTGTAAAATGCATAAAATTTGCTAAAATTACCCAAAAGTACAAACCAGAACAAGAGGGCTGAAACAACAGACGAGATATTTACTTGGGTACGGTACATTCCTCCTTTTAGGGTAAAGTACTTCTTTTATAAATATTTTGGTATATCAAAAGCTAGCGATTCTATACCTGTCATTTTCCTTCAAATACCTTTTGAGGCACACATTTTATTAAAACAAATGCTCTGTAAAGAAAGAAGAAAAATGTCATTTAGTGAATCTAACAAATTAAACCCCTGGGTATTCTAATCAATCGGAACTTTAATTGCATTATTTTTTAAGAAATTACATTTTTCTGACCGTTAACGTACTTCATGACCTAATATCTGCCAATATTAGATGATCGTAAGATTTTTTTGAAGTACTGATTATTTAATTCATTCCATTATAATTAAGGACTGGTTTAGCATGTATTGGTTAAGAAAGATTTACTTTGGAAAAACTCTTTATATTGTTACTAACACAATTCTACTAAAAAAGACATGAGTTATAATTTTATCATAGACATTTTAAAGTACAATATTAGTTTACATTGTATTGTAATTGGCTATTAAAAATACTGTCTGGAAAAAAGAAATACTACAAACACATTTTATTTAAAAAAAAAAATCAGCACATTTTGTTTAATACTTTCCTATATTGGCTTTATAATAATATACATAAAAAAACTTCACTCTGGATTCATTAAAGAACTAAATAAATTCATCAATATCTCCAAAATTAATATTTTGCTAATTTATTTCTGATTAAAACAACTTTCCAATATTCAGGAGTTTGAGCAGTTAGCAGGCAAAGATGCGTAAATTAAGCATCTGCCCCTGAACACTTACGGAGACACATCAATCAAGAGTGACAGAGGGAGGAAGCAAGCCATTTTAACAAGATAAGATTGCCCGCTTTAACTACCCTTTTGAAGGGGAAGGAAACAAGCATGCGACAATTCGACCATTTATCAGCAGTTCAGTTGCCATGACGGGCTGGTCAAGCCGCTGTGGCAAGTCGTAGAGGTTAAATTACTTCTTGTTTAGCTTGCCTTTATAGAAGTTCTTTGAACAGAAATAAAATATGTTGTGTCTTGTTTTTTGACCAAAAATCGCAAACATGATTTATTATTTATATCAGTTTTATAGGTTCACATAAGGAATAAATGTTATATTATAGTTAAAATATAATTATTAAAGTTTGTTCTTGATTTTACTGTCAAATCTCTCAAGTTTTTTTTTTGTAGCCCATTAGAAATGCTTTATGTATTCTATTAAAAAATTATCATTTTTAAAATGATTTTATTCCCCTTTCTGTACATCAAATTTTATGAGAAGATCTGTAACAGCATTCCAAATGTGTGAATTCATTGTTCAATAATGTTTCAGATGCTCAGTTTAGATATGATGTTATCTCAAGGATTTGCAAAAGCTCAAGAATGAACTGTACATTTCACTGCTATTGATGCTTTACATTACATATTTTGTTTCGTCTTTTTATCATTATTTTACAAATTATACATAAAATGATTAACTTGCATGCATTTTGATTTAATGAAAAATTGTTTTAGTAAAGAATTTCGACAACCTCTGTTTTTTAAAGTAATATAATGATTTTTATAAAAATTCAAATTAAATTTTTAAAATTATTTATCCTGCATTCCCTTGACTCATTTTGCGTAACATTTCGTTACTGAAGAGTTAGAATATCTCTTAAAGGAATAAAGTAATACCTTTGTTTTTGTATATTTTTTGATTAATCATTCGTTATTGAAAAATTCAAATGTGATAATCTGATGATTTATCTGTATATTGTCATATTTTTTAAGATAGCTGAGTTTCAAATTCTTTTTAAAATTTTAAGTAATGTATTGACTAGAATTTTTTTTGAAAATTTAATTTGATTTATTAATAATTAATTATTGAAATAAAATCTTCAAGCAATCATAAATAAGCTGCATCTACCACATTAGAGATAATTCATTACTATTTTTTTTTTTGACCTTATTTTATTTTTAGATCTGTGTTTGTTTGATTTTTCTTTTGACTTGAATCTTTGTTGTAATTTATATATGAATGAAAATTTAAAAGCTCTGATTTCACTAAGTTTTCTTACTAATGTATTTTTACGGTTTTATGTTTAGAATAGAATGCTAAACTGAGTGAACTGTAGCAGAAGATAATCATCATCCTTTAACATATAGTATATGTAATGTCGTTATAATCCTGTAACTGTGGATTCAAGGATGATACAGTTTTATTTTACAACTCTGAACAATGTAAGTAAAAGGAAAGCTGCTTATGTTGAATAGTGAAAACATCTGTATAGTATAAAATTAAGTTTAGAAAGTAAAAGTAATTTTTTTTTATATATTGTAATTTTATAGTATGCAATAAAAATTTAAAGTTGATTTTCAAAGTTTTCTATTTTTAAAGTGTATTCTTCTCATTATGTTTAGAATAGAGTGCTGATGAGTGAATTCGCAGAAGATAAGTGTCGCATCCTAAGTAGTGGTGTAGCACATTATAACTTAGCCATGATCTTAAGAGGATGATGTAGTATTATTTTACAACCGTGTGAATTCATACAAGTAAAAAAGAAGTTGCTTCTTGAATAGTGAGGTCTGGCTATATAATAAAATTAAGTAGTAAAGGATAAAAGAATTTTTCTTTACAGTTATTCAAAGCTTTTGACATATTTCTTATAATTTTTCAACATAATTTTTCTTTACATTTTGTGTTGATATATGCAGTTTCATTAAATAGGTTGTAAAGGTATTTTTGATACAGAATATTCATTAATCTTTAAATGCCTATACAAGCAAAAATAAGTTGCATTTATAAGTTCTATTCAATTGTATACTTGGTATAATTACTTTAAAAGAACTAAAATTTTAGGTTTCTTACCTTTGTCTGAAAGTATCTTAATAACAAAAAGTAAATGAATAAGATATTTTTCATATAATTTTGATATTATGTGTTATACTAGTAAGACTATGCATTTATTTGGTGAAAATTTCCATTTCTCTTTAAATATTCTAAAGTGACTTTTCCTATCTCAACGTATCCTCGTTATAACCGATTTTACCTTGATCTTGTTGATGAAACCGTATCTTTTTTTGAACCTGCGTATGATCGATCCAATCGCCATTCTCGCAACCCGATAGGACTTTTTGTAACATCGGAACTGACTCGATTTGAGTTAATCAGCTATCTACATTAACACATCCTTAAACAGGTTTGTTTTCCAGATCCTGAAAGAACAACATTATGTCAATACAAGTTTATTGCTGGTCATTGAAATAGTTTAGTCATTGCAGGATTAACATATCCTGATCTTTGAACTATGAAGGAATTTATGTGACTTTAAAAATTCTAGACATCCTGAAAAACTGCCATAGTGTAAATTTGAGTTTAGCTTGTCAGGAGTTATGGTACCAAGTGCGATAGTTTATTGATGCCCGTGATACATATTTCTTCCATATCACTATGGAGTCAGAACATCCAAAAATGGTATAATGACCTTTAAAAAGAGAAGAGAACATACTGAAATAGGTTTTTCTGTCATAGCCGATATATTAAGAATATATTTATTTATTAGACTGTCCATACATAATATTCTGATTTTATAGAGCCTTTAGAATCAAAGCTTTAAAAGGAAAAGATTATTGAAATTGAGACTTAAGAAATTCAAATAAATTTTATATATAATTACTTGAAGCGTTTTATCTTATTAATTCTAATGTATTCTATGTTTATAATTTGAAGACTATCAATTCATGAATTTTGTAATTAAACCTGTAATTAATTAAAAATGTTTTATAGGTATGGATGCTTTCAGAAAAGGATGGTTTGAACAGGTACATATAAACGGGTAGCTGATTGCTATTGAATAGCAAAAGCTTTTATATCAATAAAAAAGTCAAAATACCAGGATATACTTGTAGTTATGTAAGTCTTCATCTTAAAAAACTTAAAAAATTTCATTTTCAAAATAAGTTAAGGAAAGAAATAAGTAAGATTCTAATAACTATACAAAAAAATTTCCATTATTTTCATATTATTTTCATACAAACAAAGAGTATCAGAAACTAAATTATTGTTATATTGAATAATAATAAGGTTGAATAACATGGGTTGAAAATTTATTGGAAGTATAACTTATTTGTGTGCATTGGTTCTGTACAAATTACTTTAGCTATTTTAAAGAGATTAGAATTCTACAAAAACTAATTTTTTCTTGGATAAATCTTTGAAATTGCTAATTCAGACATTTCCATGAGTAATGCAGAATATAATTTTATTCCTTTCGACTATCAGTCCTTATATTTACTTTTTAAAAGTCTGATTCAACTTCTTACACATGTTAAAGACAGCTCTTATGCTGAAGCCTAAAAAAATTTAAAAAAAAACAATAATTTAAATTTGGACAATAATAAAATAAAGCATAAAACAATAGACCAGGAATAGTTCCTTAGTTTTCTGAATTATATTATTTACATTATCACATTTTATGACAAATATCTTTCTTTGAAAGTTCGGAAACACTCACTTGGGATTATTTCTGTAATTCCTACCAGTTCGAGTGCAAAAATTAAAGACTTTTTTTTTCTTTCTTTTCCTTGTAACATTTAACAAAATATGTCACATTTCCTTAGATCCATAAATTTTTACTCTAAGTAGAAAGCAAGTATGAGAAACACCTTTTTACTATGTTCCCACCCTTTTTGCCTTCCACAGATAAGGTGATGAACGTCCCAGGTTTCAGAAATTTGACATCTTAAACTCTGAGCAACATGCTACAGGGTTTACCGGTGTGGTTATATGAATGGATCAAATTATGCCTGAATTATTGTGATTTAGTGAGAAGTAGCTTTCTACACTGACATAATTTACTGAATATACCATTATATTTTCGAATAGATTTAGAAGAAAGTTCTAGTTCTGGATGATGCCATCCAGTTATCGAGTCTGATAAATTCTCCTACCAGAAATGATAACTTCTGCCTCTAAACCCCATCCAAATCCTAAAAAAGTATAAAGAAAGCTCAAATATGTGATTATCTTGTGTAATTATGGTCATTACCTCCACCTTAAATTCCATTTATATTAACCATATTCCTTCAGCACTCAATTTCAGCAATACGTAACTGAAACGAAGTACATCA
>BGPR01005821.1:42188-82703 GCA_013235015.1 Araneus ventricosus
GTAATTTCATTGATGATCATTTAAATTCTCCATCAACTGATTATTTTGTTAGCGACTAATGAAGCATATTTTTTCTAAAGATTTATATTTATGTTTTTATATTTATATTTTTTCAAAGACATTTTTTTTTTATGTTTGGGGAATTAGCGGCCTTATTCACCATCCATTCTAAACCATGATCAAAGTGGTTAAATGCTGGTTCTGCCATGATGATGGTTGACTAAAGTGTCGTCAATGTATAATTCTAGCGGGGTTGCTATTTTGTTGGTATCTCAAATTCTCGGTTGTTGTAAGATTTTAAAATTATCCTCAGCCTTCGAAAGCAACGAGTTTCTCGCCAACTCGCCAGTTAGGGTTATAAGATCCAGTCGATCATTTCTGGTCAGCATTCGCTTGTTTAGAGTAAATTCACTTTGCTGACTATGTTTTTAACCATCGACGGTGAATAAGGCCGTGTATTTGAAGTTGCTTAACAAACACCTTTGATAGAGGGTTGAAAGAGAGATCACTCTCTTTCCTGTTAACGCCGCGGAAAAAGTGACGTCTCCCAACCCAACCGGGGGTACCAGAATAGACCCGCAAGTCTTACGGCCTTATTCACCATCGATGGTTAAACCATGATCAGCGGTTAAAAGTGAATTTACACAAACAAGCGAATGCTGACCGAAATGATCAACTGGATGTATACCTTAACTGGCGAGTTGGCTAGAAACTCGTTTTGCTAGAAGGTTGAGGGTAATTTTTAAAATCGCCAACAACAGAGAAATTGAGATACCATGCCAAAATAACAACCCGCTAGGGTATACATTTGGCGACGCACTTCGGTCAGCTTTCGCATCATCATGGCAGAATCATCATTTAACCGCTGATTATGGTTTAACCAAGGATGGTGAATAAGGCCGTTAAAGTTCTCGCAGTATTGGATTAAAAATCTTTTCACATAGCGATTGAAAATCTGGATGATTAAAATGAGTAACTGACTTAAATTAATCTAAATACGTAGCGTTGATAAAGCCCGCGACTGTGGACGCCCAACAGCCTGGTTTCTTCTTCAAAATAAATAAGAAGAAAAGTAATGTAAAATGTTGCTTTCCTAAATTGTCAAAATATATTTTTTTTCGTATTATTTGTTTTCGTTTTATGTCTTTCTTCACCTATTTGTCTGATGCCATCAAGCATCAGAATTTACTGAAGCATTTCTATCTATAATAAACTTGCAGCCGCTTTTCTGCAAACATTTCTTTTGGCTGTAAAATACTATAGTGGCTGAGAGCTTCCTTGTAAAATATATATTTTGTGACATAAACAAATAATGAGTATTTTAGTAAGTATATTTTATTACCAACTTCTACGAAGTCCAAAAAATAAAAATAAAATAAATATTTATTTAGTAGACGTTCTTAAGTTTCTGAAACTTTATCGTTAGTTTGACAAAATACGGGAATCGGCGTTTGTTATCAGTCAACTTCAAACTTTGTCCTCCGAATTCAAATATGATAAGTATGCTGAAATTTGACTGATCCAGCCGGCATTTAAAAACCACGTGGTTTTAATTTTGAAGTGTTATAATCTTTCATTGAACTTACTTTTCTTGATCTATCTTGTGCTGGAAGACCGTAAGTAAATGACCGTTTTTTTAGAATCAAAATGTAAAATAGTTTAATTTTGATAATACCTGATAGTATCTTTATTAAAGTGAAAATAACACAATATATATTTCTGATAACTGTTTGATATTGTTTATTGAATTAAGATTCATTTTTTAAAGTTTGTTGCAAAGGTAAACTGGAAATTGTATTTCCGAACTATTTATGGCATAACTTATACAATTTTTTGAATTGATATATATATTAGAAGGACGAGAGAATGTTGCATTTATATTTATATTGTTTTTTGACTTTTGAAGTAAGATATAGATGTAAAAAATTGGCATAGCATGGCATTCTTCAGTGTAAAAAAAAATTAAATTACTTTGCTATGCTATGGGTCAATGAAAGATATTTATAACATATTTGTTTTTGAGAGTTTTACAGTAGTATAACTAGAAGTCAATAATGCAGTATCTTTTAAAAAATAAAGTTGTGTTGCAGTTATCTTTTTAGAAGATATTTAGGAGATATTTAATCCCATGAACAATTTTTTTTTTGTCAAAACTGTGTATTTGAAAATTTAATTTCTGGAACTTTAACATCCTTTGACAAAACAACAATTAAAAGAAAAGTATTTAAAGGGTCTCATAAATCATGGCTTATTTTCTAATGCTGTCAATAGGTTTATTATAATCTATTCTATAAATAACTAAAAGCTACTTATCTCCTTTTTGATGATACTGCCTAAGTGACTAGGCAATATTTCTTATCTTAAATGGTTGTAACTAGCAGATTAGTGTATATTTTATTGTCCACTGTATATAAAGAAAGGAAAAAAAAAATTAATTTTGGATGCTTCTTTCAACAAGAAACATGTCTGCATATTACAACTTTGAAGTATGATCTATTTAATGGAATTATTATTTCTATAATAAATATTTTATAATTTAAGAACTTTGGTTAATTAGACAATATGATATTTTATCACATTTTCCCCTCTTAAATTTAGATATCCTATTTAAATTTTTAGTTAAATATATTTTTTATATTTTCTAATATATTATCTATAGTTAATATAAATTATAATAATATTATGCTTTATAGAAAGAAAAATCATAAAAAGATGACTTATTTTTTGTTAATTGGAAACCGTATTTGTGTTCAACGTTATTAGAGCATTATTATATATATATATATATTCTGAAGAAGACAGACTATTGCTTTTTCTTACTTTTGGCATTTTATTCAAATTAGTTTTTAGTGGGAATATTTGTTTCTGTTTCTTTTTGCTTCTTAAGAATGTATTCTTTTAAATGCTTCTGGTATCTTTAATTTCAACATTTCTCTCTATGAAAATCCAAAAACTTAATGTATAATAATTATTTAATAGTTTAATTAAATGAATGATGCAAGTATTCTATGATTAGTATTGCTTTAATGGATAATTAATCTTATTTTTTGAAATGCAAACTAATGTAAATGTCTTATTTTCAACTAAACACATTTTTAGTATGTAAAATAAATAAAAATAATGCTGAAAATGATATAGATGTATGTTCAGTTTTATCCACATTCGGAAATTTTCATGGAGTAAACTAAATTTTCTATTATAAAGAAATATTTAAAATTTCTCTATATTCTTGTTTAAAAAATGTTTTTAAAAACATAAACAAAAACAAACTTTTATCAGGAGTTAAATGATTATCTACATAATTAAATTAACAGAACGGTGATTGTTACACTTAAGTGGAACTAATTTCATTTTTTTTTACCATAGCATTATTATTAATATATTTTTATTAAGTTTATATTTCTTTTTGTATTCAAAAACTTTTACAGCTAAAATTGAATTTTCTGTTTAAAAAAAATTCTGTTTTAAAAAAGGCATTTAGAAATGAAATAATTGTAAATAATAACAATGATAAATAGAAATGAATACAGAATTGATAGTAATACCAATAAGTCATCTTTCATAACATTTGCTGTTGATAGAATTTCTCCTTGAATGCTTGAAGATTTTCATTCTTCCTCTCAGTATTGTAGGTCAGCTATGACTAAAAGAGGAAATTGTTAAAAAAATCATAAGCTACAAATTGGATTTAAAAAAGTTCTTTGTTTCTATCCTTCATATTATTCGGGATAGTTGTTGACATTCTTATTTGTCGTTTCTTGATAAATGATCAGCAATCTGAAGACCACGCACACTGAAAAAAATGAGAGATTATTTGAAGAAAATTCATTTGTAAATTAAGGTGTATAAATACACCTTAATAAGTATAAGTATAAATTTATACTATTGATTCATAATGAAAAAACTTTTTTACTCTTAAAACTTTAAAAAGGACTTCTTGAACTTTTTTCACATATGTCTCAATTTTCACAGTAAAAATATGCCATGGCCACATCTATTAAAAAAATTAATTCATCTATAATATATACATACGTGTGAAAACAAGTATGAAGTATGACTTGGTTTACTTTTATTTATTATTAAATGATAAAGAGAAACTAAATGAAATTTGATTATTTGTAATATTTTTCTAATATAGTTTAAACCAAGATTGCCTTTTTAATTTTTCCTTGTTTGCATTGAAGAAACTGACAGAAAAGTTATTGTGCATTTTTCATGATCCCTAAAATCATTTATGCAACCTCACTTATGGGTGAGTCTCTTAGTTCGAGAAGTCCTGCACTAAAGCTTTAAAACGAAATCTAAACTATTTTTTTCTACTTTTCACTTTCTTTTTTCTTAATGTACTACATCTACTTTCTTTTTATAGAAAAAAACATTGATAATGAATACTATGCTTCTCTTTTAGGCTGATTATTCTATTCCAACTTCAGTCAAGTTTGGTAAGTGTATCTTTTACTTAGAAAATAATTTCTGTATTTAAATTTAATTACAAATAAATTAGGTGATCTGATATTTCAGTTCATTTCTTTTTATCCCATCAGAGAGGAAGATTGGTACTTACGTATTAAATTATATTTTTAAAATTCTTTTTGTGTAATTATGTCATTGACTACTGAATAAGTTACAACAGCAAAACTGGGCATATTTTCATATATTCAAATGAAAAGTTGTCTTGAATTGCTAACAAAGCTGCTGATTTGTTTATTTTTTACAAAGCATTAGCTATACTATTCATAATTTTTGAAAATTAAACCATTTGTTTTTTTTATTAATAATTTGCCGAAAGTTGAATAAATATTAATTAGAAAATAGTATCTGAAAATGGATTTAATATTCTTGTTAATTCAAGACTATATTATGATCATAGGGAAGCTAAGGAGCTTTTATTATTTTTTGATTTTGGGGATTCCTTCGCACGTTTATAAAAAAAAATATTCTATAAAACTGAGAATTAGTTCTCTACATAAAAAAAAAAATGTTGCTACTTAAATTGCAAACCAAGGCTGAATTGTATATTCAACTTTAAATAATTTTCACCGGTATTCCAAGAATATAATTTATTATTTAAGTACCAAATTTGAAAAAGAATGGAAAGTATTTTTTATGCAAATAAGCATTTGATGGTTATGGTATGATTATTTACAAAATTTAGAAGTATTTCTACAAATTATTGTAGATTTTTGTCGTGATTGGTTTAGTATGATTTAGAAACTGAAACAAAATGTCTAATGCTTGAATTTCAACAAATTTCCTGAACAGTTAACAGAATTCTTAGACAGTACTATACTGTTTTACAGATTTTTCAAAGCCAGTACTATACTGTTTTGCATTTGTAAAACAGTATAGTACTGGTTTTGAAAAATCTGCAAGTAAAGATATTGATTAAAATTAAATTTCTGATCTATTCACTGTTTCTTTATGGCAAAAAAAAAAAAGAACTTTATGCCAAATAATGCAATTTAGTGAAAACTACACACTGATATCACAATTTTTTTTATTATTTTGAAATGCCTCAAGAACTTTTGGCCCACCCTGCATTATGCTTCTATTAAGTGTAGAGATTTCCATTGATTACTTATTTACACCTAGTTAGCAGTCTGAATTTATCTTAAAAAGGTTTATTGTTTTGCAAAAAGAATGAAAGGAAGATGTAAAATTTCTTGCAGAATAATTTCTGTATTTTTAATCATATAAGATGAATTTCGCCTCCATAGATATGGTTATTTTTTTCTCTGTTTACTCGGATCTTTTCACATTTGACCTGGAAATTCATAAAAGTAATTCTAAGTTTTAGATTTACATGTTAAAGCTATGGGTTTATTTCAGATTGCCACAAGCTCTGCCTATAATGTTAATTAGGTGAGTTTTGTAGTTAGCCTTAAGCATGCGATTAACTTAACCTGAGCCTGTATGCTTGCATGAGACTGGCTATGCAAATTACATTTATTATGGCTGTTTGTTGCCTGCTTAATTCTATAACGATGTAAATCACTTTTTATGTGCAAGTATTTTTTCCAATTTTTCTTATGCATCCATTACATTTTTAATACTCACTCCATTTATCTGTAATGACTAATGTTTTTTTTTAATCATTTTGATATTTTTAAATACATTTTATTTTTGTTTTCAATTCTGATTATATGTTCTTTTTTAAAAATTAGTTTAATGTTTTTTGTATTTATATTTTTGTATACTAACTTCTATGTAGTACTTTAAAAAGTATAATATGCTATGCTTTGCTGTTAAAACTTGTAGATTGTCTTATACTCAAAATTATATGTGCAAATTTTTAGGGTCTTAATGTTTGATATTAAAATAATCTTGAATTTAAGGTATTCCAATATCAAGATCAGATTACAATGTCTTTTTCTTTAACTCTCTGAAAGCCACAGTGCTTTGAAATCTACATCTTTTAAAACCCAGAATGGCCGATGACAGAAATGAAAGTAGGTAAACATTTCCCTCCCCCTTCTGGTAAGCAAGAGGTCATTTGCGTCGTGGGAGTTCTTTTACTGTCTCCTTTATCGTATCCAAACCCTTGCTGACTGGATAGGGGTCGTTTACAAATTGTGATAAAACTATATATTTTCAGTAAAATATTTTCTAAAAGCTTTATTTTTTTACTTCTGTATACGATTATAACAGTAAAAGACATATTTGATGCGAAAACATGATATTAGATTTTAATGAGCATGAAGGTACCATTTTAAAATCATTGCTACGTCAGAAAAATTTGATCATTTTAGAGTTGTAATTTTTTTTTATTTCAAGAATGTACTCATCTAGATAACTCACTGTAAGCAAGTAATATATTATATTTATTAAAACCTAAAATAATTTTGATTTATTTAAATGTAAAGAAATTTATTTCCAGAGTAATTGCTCAGATTTATTTATTAGTATCTAAAAGAGAAAAAAAAGTTCAAAAGATGGAAACTATCATTAAGATAAACGTATAAAAAGCAAAATTATTTCCAGTGTAAATAAATCAAAATTTGCTAAAAATTACAGAATTTAAAATTACAAAGCAGAACAAAAGAGGCGACACCGAACAGAGAATATTTACTTGGGCATGACATTCTCCTTTTAGGTAAAACTTACTTTTATAAATATTGTTGGTATACTGCTAAAAGTAACGATGTCTAAACCTGTCCTTTTCCTTTCAAATACCTTTTGAAGGCACACATTTTTTATTAAACACAAAATGCTACAAAGAAAAGAAAAATGTCGAATTTTAATGAATGTAACAATTAAACCCTGGGTATTCTAATCAACGGGAACTTTTAATTGCATTATTTTTTAAAAAATTACATTTTCTGACTTAAACAGCACTCTGAATACCTAATATCTGCCAATATTCAAATGATCTGTAAGATTTTTTTGAAGTACGATTATTTAATTCATTCCATTTATAATTAAGACGGTTTAAAGTATTGGTTGGAAAAAGATTTAGCTTTGGAAAATACTTTATATTGTTACTAACACAATTTACTAAAAAAAGCAATGGATTTTATATTTTATCAGTAAGACATTTTAAAGTACGAATATTTAAGCCATTGTATTCATAATTAAGACTTTAAAAATACTGTCTGGAAAAAGAAATACTACAAACACAATTTTTATTTAAAAAAAAAAAAATCAGCACATTTTGTTTACATACTTTCCGATATTGGCTTTATAATAATATACATTAAAAAAACTTCCACTCGGAAATTCATTAAAACTAAATAGAATTCATCAATATTCATCAAAATTAGCATATTTTGCTAATTTATTTCTGATTTAAAACTTTCCAATATTCAGGCATTTGAGCAGTTAGCAAGCAGAAAGAGTAACGTAAATTAAGCATCTGCCCTCGAACACTTACAGGAGACATCAATCAAGAGTGACAGTGGGAGGGGAAACAACCATTGTTAACAAGATAAGATTGCTCCGCACCGTTTAACTACCCTTTTGAAAGGGGGAAGGAAACAAGCATGCGACAATTCGGCCATTTGTCTGGCAGTTTCCATGACGGGCTGGTAAAGCCGTTGTGGCAGTCAGAGGGTTAAATTACTTTCTGTTTAGCTGTGCCTTTATAGCAAGTTCTTTGAACAAGAAATGTAAAAACATGTTTGTGTCTTGTTTTTGACCAAAATCGCAAACATGATTATTTATATCAGTTTTATAGGTTCACATAAGGAATAAATGTTATATTATAGTTAAAATATAATTAATATGTTTGTTCTTGATTTTACCAAGCCTGAAAATTTCAAGTTTTTTTTTTTGTAAAATTGTTTCTCCAGTTAGAAATGTGCTTTGGTGCTTCTAGTTAAAAAAATTATCATTTTTTAAAAATGATTTTATTCCCTTTCTGTCACATCAAATTTTATGGCAAGGATCTGTAACAGCATTCCAATGTGTGAATTCTGTTACAATAATGTTTCAGATGCTCAGTTTAGAGAGCTTATTCAAGGATTTGCAAAGCCTCAGGAATTCAACTGTACATTTCACTGCTATTGATGTTTGCATTGCTACCATTTTTTTTTTTCTCTTTTTTAATTATTTTTAAATAATTGATACATAAAATGATTAACTTGCAGCATTTTTGATTTAATGAAAAATTGTTTTTAGTAAAGGAATTTTATCTAAACTATCTGTTTTTTAAAGTAATTGTAATGATTTTTTTAAAAATTCAAAATTAAATTTTTAAAATTATTTATCCTGCATTCCTTGCACTCATTTTGCAACATTTTGTCATTGAAGAGTTAGAATATCTCTTTAAAGGAATAAAGTAATACCTTTGTTTTTATTATTTTTTGATTTATTTAATCATTCGTTTATTGAAAAAATTTCAAATGTGATAATCTGATGATTTATCTGTATATTGTCATATTTTTAAGATAGCTGAGGTTTAAATTCTTTAAAATTTGGAAGTATGTTTGACTGAAGTAACTTTTTTTGAAAAATTTATTTGTTAATAATTTTGAAATAAAATCTTCAAGCAATCAAATAACTGTTGCACCTTACCACATTAGGATGAATTCATTACATTATTTTTTTTTACCTTATTTTATTTTTAGGATCTTATGTTTGTTTGATTTTTCTTTGACTTGAATCTTTTGTTGTAATTTATAGTATGAATGAAAATTTAAAGTTTGATTTCACTAAGTTTTCTACTCTTTAAAGTGTATTTTCTTGGGTTTTATGTTTAGAATAGAATGCTAAACTGAGTGAATTCAGCAGAAGATAAGTGTCATCATCCTAAGTAATGGTGTACATATTGTTATACTGTAACTGTGATCTAAGAGGATGATACAGTTTTATTTTACAACTTCTGAATTAATGCAAGTAAAAGGAAAGCTGCTGTATGTTGAATAGTGAACATTCTGCATTATAGTAAAATTAAGTTTAGTAAATAGTAAAAGTAATTTTTTTTATACATATTGTAATTTATAGTATGCAATAAAAATTTAAAGTTGATTTTACACAGTTTTCTACTTTTTAAAGTGTATTTTCTGAAGCTTTATGTTTAGAATAGAATGCTAAGCTGAGTGAATTCAGCAGAAGATAAGTGTCGTCATCCTAAGTAGTGGTGTACACATTATTATACTGTAGCTGTGATCTAAGAGGATGATGTAGTATTATTTTACAACTTCTGAATTGATACAAGTAAAAGAAAAGCTGTTACTTTCTGAATAGTAGAGGTTCTGGTATTATAATAAAATTAAGTATAGTAAAGGATAAAAGTAATTCTTTTTACAGTTATTCAAAGCTTTTGACATATTTATAATTTTTTCAGACCAATTTTTTCTTTACATTTTTTGTGTTATAAGATCATGCAGTTTCATTAAATAGTTGTAAAAAGTGTATTTTGTGATACAGAATATTTATTAATCTTTTAAATGCCATACAAGTAAAAAATAAGTTGTTTATAAGTTCTAATTGTAATTTATACTTAAAAAAATCAAATTTTTAGGTTTTCTACCTTTGTCTGAAAAATGTCTTAATAACAAAAGTAAATGAATAGAAATATTTTTCATATAATTTTGATATTGCGGTTATACTAGTAAGACATGCATTTATTTGGTGAAAACTTTCCATTTCTTTTAAATATTTAAAGCTTTTTTTTCCCTCTCTATTCATTTCTTATAACTTGTTTTTATTTTATAAACAGATTTTAATTCTGTCTATTTGTGATTGATGAAAACTATAACTTCTTTTTTAACTGCTGTAATGAATCTCCCTTCCCCACCCATTCATCGTGGATTTTGTATGTAAATGTAATTTCTGTTTGGTTTAAGATGCACATATCTGACCCTCTTTAAACACGGGTTTGTTTTCCAGATCTGAAAAGAAACAAATATTATGTCAAACAATACAGTTTATTGCCTGGGCTGAAATATGGTTTGTACTGCAGGATAACATAATTGATTCTTTTGCAAATGCAAGGAGAATTTATGTATTTTTAAAATTTCTGAGAATATCTTTGAAAATGCAATAAGTGTAAAATTTGAGTTTAGCTGTCAGAGTTATGGTACCAAATTGGGTGTGATGGTTTATTGATGCCCGATAATATATTTTTTTCCAATAATTTATGGCAGTCAAGAACATTCCTAAAAAATGGTTATAATAATTTTTTAAAAAGAAGAGAAATACTGAAATTGTGTTTTTCTGTGCATAGCTGATATACTAAGAATATATGTATTTATTTGCATTTGTCCATACATAATTATTTAGAGTTTTTAAATATATTTAGAATCAGCTTTAAAAGGAAAAGATTATTGAAATTGAGACTTAAGAAATTCAAATAAATTTTATATAATATCATTTAGCGTTTTTTGTCTTATTAATTCTTAATGTATTCATGTTTATAATTTGAAGAATAAAATTCATGAATTTTTGTAATTAAACTGTTAATTTTTATTAAAAATGTTTTATAGGTATGGATGCTTTCAAAAAAGGATGGTTTACTGAAACAGGTACATTAAACGGGGATCAGGCTATATCTATTGAAGTAAAGAGCATTTTATATCACGAAAAGTCAAAATACCAGGATATACTTGTATTTGATAGGTAAGTCTTCTATCTAAAACTTAAAAAATTTCATTTTCAAAATAAGTTAAGGAAAGAAATAAGTAGCATATCGAATAACTATACAAAAAATTTCCATTATTTTCATATTATTTCTACAAACAATGAGTATCGTAGAAACTAAATTATTGTTTTAAATATTGAAATAACATATAAATGGGTTGAATAACATGGGTTGAAAATTTATTAGAAAGAAGTATAACTTATTTGTGTGCATTGCTTGTAAATGATTTTTAGCTATTTTAAAGAGATTAGAATTTTACTAAAAACTAATTTCTTCTTGAAAATCTTTTGAAATTGCTAATTCAGACATTTCATGAGCAATGCAGAATATAGTTTTATGTCCTTTCCGACATCAGTCCTTAATATTTACTTCTTTTAAATGTCTTATTTAACTTCTGAATTATGTAAGAAGCTTTATGTTGAAGCTAAAAATTTAAAAAAAAAATCAATAATTTAAATTTGACACATAATAAAGCATAAAACAATAGACCAGGAATAGTTCCTTAGTTATTCTAATTTAATATTATTTACATTATCACATTTTATGTCAAATATCATCTTTTGGAAAGTCGGAAACACTCACTTAGGGATTATTTCTGTAATTCCTACTACAGTTCGGAGTGCAAGAAATTAAAGACTTTTTTTTTTCTTTTCTCCTTCGCAAACATTTAACAAAACACTATGCACATTTCCCTTAGATCCATAAATTTGACTTCTAAGTAGATACTGCTAAGTATGAGAAAGTTCCTTTGCTATCTATATTTCCCACCCTTTTTGCCTTCCACAGATAAGGCATGAACTGTCCTGTGTTTCTCAGTTTGACATCTTAAACATCTGAGCGGAATCTACACAGGCTTTTAATTTTGGTAGTGGTTATATGAATGGATCAAATTGCGTTGAATTATTGTGTTTAGCTGAGAAGTAGCTTTTTACACTGACATAATTTACTAAAATATACCATTATATTTTCAGCAATAGATTTGGAAGAGTTCTAGTTCTGGATGATGCCATCCAGTTATCGGAGTCTGATGAATTCTCCTACCAGGAAATGATAACTTTCTTGCCTCTAAACTCCCATCCAAATCCTAAAAAAGTATGTATGAAAGCTAAATATGAGTTATCTTTGTGTAATTATACTTACTCCCCCCTCACCTTTAAATTCCATTTATATTTTAACCATATTCTTCAATGCATCAATTTCAATGAAAAATAAGTTGACCATTTTCAACAGTACAAAATTTATGCAATGCCAGATGACCATAGTTTATTTAAAATTTTTTTGACAGATTTAAGTAGATCATGTTGATGGAATTATGCAATTTGTATTATATATTTTCATTTCGTGAGAAAAAAGATTAATATAATATTTAAAGTGGAAGAATTCTAAAAGATTCAATATAAAAATCCATTCAAATTAACTGCATGGTGCCAGAATTTTAATTTTAAAGCGATATTATAATAGCTATAATATCACTAGTATAAAAATTAAATAAGTAAATTAAATTACATATTTGATGACATATTATACTCTTGCTTTAATGAATGATGATTCGTGAAAAATTGAGTCTGCTAAATAGTGAATTGTGTGATGAACAATATTTAAAACGGATATTTCACTTGAAATCATGTCGTATAAAGTAATTATAAAATTTTTAATGCAAATATCCATAACTTATTAGTATTGTAATGAATTGTCTTGTAGGTGTATGGGAATGTAGTCCAATAAGCAGGATTTTAAAAAAAAAATTGCTCTTTATTTTACAAATATATTCCAAGAAAAGAAATGCAGCACAAGTATTAAAACAGCACTTGTAGAAATTCACAACAGAGATTACCAATAAATCTCAACACAGCACTCAAAGGCTTCTAATTAGCTCACCAGCTTGCTTGCTGATTAAAATCCGACTAACTCCTCTTGGCTTGAGAACTTGCTTTTATACTTTTTCAACAAGAAGTGACGTCATTACGTAGGAAGTGGTGTAATCTCCAGAAAGTTCATGAAGTCAGTAGAAATAGGTTGACAGTTCAAGGTCTTTCCAGAAAATTCCTTTTGTCACCAAGATTAGCATCTCAGGGAAACAACTTTAAAGCTTTGTAACAGTATTTAGTGGTAGTAAAGCTAGTAACAGAAACTCATTGCCATTGCATGGATTATAAAAGGCCTCAAACTTATTAGAACAATAAAAAACAGTTCAAACACATTAGTCACAAATTCTGCCTGTTAAATCTAGAGTCTACAAAATTGGAGGTTTACTGTAAATTTTCAATTTTTTTTCTTAAATATTTTCTTGCAGTAACTTCCTGCCACTACTTGAATTCATTTGGTCGTATACCAGTAGAATTAATGGGTGATTGTGACCCCATTGTTGTAATTCAGAATATTAATGTGATACAGATCTTGCATGCACAGATATTTTCAAACAGTTTCATTTGCAAACCAAATACTTTAATTTTTAGAACTATATTAGAAATTAATTTATGCTTCACTGCATTATTTCATAAAGCTAACTTTTTGGTTTCTCAACATTAAAAACATATTACTGTCATGCCACTAACCTCCATGTAATTGTTCTGGTTCTCAGCCGAAAGATGTGAAGTGAAGAGTGGAAGAAACAGTTGTGCGAGAGACGAGATGGTAGGTGCCATTAAGGGGATTGGGTTTTGGCACAGAGCGTGCACGTTTTTGTAGGAGTTCTTGAGGTGAACTCCGAGTGATAATTATGAGTAATCTTAAACGAGAATTGTAAAAAAGTATATACAGTAAATTCTCGATTATCCGGTATTCAAGTATCTGGTAAACTCAGCTAACCTGAAAAATTAGAAAATGAGTTTTTCTAAAAATTTTACATCTGTGTGCCAAAATTTAGCATGCACACGCCTGCGCTATTCCATTCACAAGGACAATTTATTTCTGGAATGCAATGTTCGCTCCTCACGGAGGGGCGTAGAAGGGGAAAAAAAGCAATATACAGTACAGTGACGTACACAGTCTTGTGTTATGGGGGGGGAGGAGGTTCAAAAGCAAAAGAGAACCAAAAGGGAAAAAAAAAGTTCCTTGCCTTTTGCCGAAAAACGAAATTGACAACAACAACAAAAAAAGGTTAAGGGACAGAATCGGTAAAAAAAAAAATTGCAATCTACCCCCCCCCCTTTTCCCCGTCACGCTCAACTATCCGCACTTTTCAGATATCCGGAAATCGGCGTTTCCCAAGCTTGCCGGTTAGTTAAGCTTTTGCTGCAGCTCTTATATAATAAACTATTGAATGAAAAAAAGTGAATTTATTTCAGTCTGGAGTACGCAGTTATTACAATTACTATGTTTAGCTTGATTTTGGGTGAAGCTCTGGGAATTTATGCATTCATATTTCTCTTCACTAATTACTGGAAGCTTAATGTTTGGTTTGTGAGCTTGATGATCAGCAGACATTTTATAAAATCTGTAATTCTGGCTATATCCAGACCACAATCACCTTTCAGTTAAATCAGATTTCGGTCTCGCTGATGCCAATCTAATTTTGAAAATATCTTGTTTTTTCCCCCTTCCTCACATTAATCTTGAATTATTTCAGAAAATGGCACGGAAATTTTGTAATACAGAGAAATGTGCATATGAGTGTGCACTTCATTGTCATTACATTTTTTTTCTTTTTCTGTAGGTTTTGATCATTGGAGGTGGTGATGGTGGAGCTGTTAGGGAAGCTGTTAAACATCCTTTGGTTGAGTCTGTAACCATGTGTGAAATTGATGAAGTAAGTAAAGTAATTCGATAATTGAATCTTTTAAGGATAAGTAGATCTCAAATTTGATTCTATGCAATTACACAATCTTTAAATCAGGAATCATTTTAAATTTATTTATTAATGCCATTCATGCAATGAAAAATGCAGGATTATCCCAATAAAAGAGAAATGAAATTTATTTTTAAAGTAAAATTTTGGTGTTTAGTGGATTTTCTTGAGCCATAAACTTATTTTTTTATTCATTGATTCCTCTACTGTTCAAATTAAAACAAGATCAGAAATTTAAATGTTTTTCCTTTTATATGCAATCAAGATTTCTTATTAAATTTGGTGGGATATAAATGTTTGTTTTCTTTCAACATTTTGTAATGCTTAAAATATGCAAGGCCATTATATATTTGAATTGTTTGTTTTTTCTTTCTTTATATCGAAATCGTGTATATTTATTCCAGAAAGTAATTGAAGTATCCAAGAAATATCTACCTTTCATGGCAAAAGGTTTCGATAGCCCCAAACTTACACTGTACATTGGAGATGGTGCAGAGTTCATGAGAAACCATCAACATGAATTTGATATTATAATCACAGATTCCTCTGATCCAAAAGGTAATGATTATATTTGCTTCTATAAGACCATTATAATTGAGTTCCACTTTCTCAGTACCTTTTTCTTCAAGTGCAGTTATTCAATATTTTACATAATTGCATGTATGCAATGCATTTTATTTGAAGTAAATATTTCGCACAATAGTTCTTTAGCTATTTTTCTTCTGTTATATGAATGTATTTTTGTAAATATTAATAGTTTAAATTATGAATCTTTTGGATTGTGTTAATACAGTAAAGCACCATTTAAGAGGTTAATGTAAAAAGAATAAATGAAAAAACATATAATCAAAATTTTAGCAAATAACTTGGATTATTATAATTTTAATGCCATTATTGCAAATTCGTTTAAAAGGAATAATTTATAGATTTTAAGATAATACTAGTATATTACTATGTCGTATGGAAATGGTAGTTAAATTTTAAAATTAAACATTTATCATAACAGTGAAAAATCATTATTGCAGATCTTGATTACTAATTATATATTTTTATTTTATACAATTATATGCATGCCGGTAGCCTTTTTGGAAATGGCAGGGAGGAAAAGGTTTTTAACCCCCTTGCTTTCTAGGAAAAGTTTCTCACTTAATGGGAATGGAGAAATAATGACCGAGGCAGAAACTTTGTGAATTTCAGAAAGTGGGGAAGGGACATATAATCAAAGCTTTGTGCCATTTAAACGAAGTTCTTTATCATTACATTGGTTAAAAATGAATTGGGACTGTCATGAAAAATGATAAATGTAAAAATAAACAGTGCTTTACTGTAATTGAATAATTCTGTCGGTCTCATTTTTTGTTTTCCCTCGGAAACTCTTCAGGAATTTTTTTTTAACTATTGATTCTTCAAGTTTATTGATTTATTTTTTTCACTCAGAAAATGTAAATCTGCAGTTTTTTTGTTTTTTTTTGTTTTGTTATGCACTAATGTTTTTTGCTTTTTAGTATTAAAAATAATTTTCAAAATACAATTGATAGTGTAAGGCATTCAATTAACTTATAAACATTCTGGTGAAAAGTCAATAGGAACTTTTGTAGAAATCGTGTGAAGTATTAAATCTTTAATGGCATCTTTCATGTGTTACAGGTCCAGCTGTTTGCCTTTTCCAAAAACCTTATTATGAATCACTGAAAAAAGCTCTTAAACCAGGAGGAATTATTTGTTCTCAAGGTATGACATGGCTTTTTTTAAACTCTTAGTATAATTTTTTTGTATGCTAACTTCTTTTAAAATTAGTTGTTGAATTTAACTTTGACATTAAAATAATAATTTTGTCGTGTTATTCAAGTTTCTGTATATTTTATTGCTTTTATGTGTTGGAAGCAAACGTCTTTTGACTGAAAGTGTGCAATGGCATCTTTAATTACAGGCGAATCATTCTGGTTTGATAGGAAGTTGTTGTCAGAAATGATAAAAATGTGCAAGACAATCTTTCCTGTTGTTGACTATGGTTCATCTTATGTTCCATCATATCCTGGGGGTCAAATTGGGTATTTATGCTGTTCAACTTCTCCAGTAAGTATTCTTATTTAATTTTTATTGAAGGATGCTAATAGCATTTTTGTTGTGGTATTTTCTTATCATCAAACTGCTGACTTTAGCTTGTTCTTCAGAATTTAAAACTTAATAATGTAAAGTAAATCGATACTACAGTATTTGAGTAAGCATTTCAAGGATTGTATTTAGTTTAGTTGAAATTCCTGTTTTACCTTGCTTAACTTGATTATTACAAAACTAATCCCAATTCATATATATTTTTTTGTCTATAATTAAATAAAGCAATCATAATGCTTATCTTTTTTTCCTGCTTAATTTTATTTCTGTATCATAAATTGAGGTTAGTTGGACCTGAAAAGAGAATATTTTTTACATTTCTTGCCAAATGGTGGCCTTAAAAACATTAATCATGCTGATAACTTAATTTTTACTACTTTTGGGATATTTTCTAAGACATTAGATCTTTTTCAAAACAACATTTTGATTTTATATACATATAATAGATTGATAAAATTCGGTTTCTAGTAACCCCTAGGTTGAGGTTACTTGGACCCAATCTATATTTCCATGATATAAGCAACTGAAACAGGCAATATGCTCAAGTAGTTAGAACCCAGGATCTGGAAATAAAACTTAGATATCTGTTAGTTATAACAATATTTATGTCTTTTTGACAGTAATTTTGATCATAAATTCTACAATGCTGAATGAAATATTTTAGCACTACTTCATATTTTTCTAACTGATCTTAAGTCTGATAATAATGCATAAAAAAGTTACTTTACATTAGAAATGAAAATACTCCCCTTTTTATTAGTATGGTTGGATTAATTTTTCTTTTTATATTGTACCACTTGTAGTAAAAGTGTCCCTTTTCTTAGATTATTTCCAAGCCTTTCTGGATGGTGCCATACAATCAGCAATGGTACCATTAATCTCTCTCTGATACATTACAACATTTGAGCATTCATTTGATTTTTCTGCTGTAAAATTGACATATGTTTGGCTGCTAGGAGACCTCTTGTAAGTTTGGGGAATTTTTAGTTTCAGATCTGTAAATAAATACACATGAATAGTGGCTAAACCATTTAATGAAAAAAGTGACAAAAGTAATGGTATTAGTTTGTCATTTTCACATTAAAAAATTAAAATGCATAATTAAGCATGAGGCTATGGGTTACTTGGAGCCACTTTCTGATTGGGTCCCAGTAACCTCATTTTTAGGTTATCAGCACATTATTCGTTTCTAATAAATTTGATTGTGTTAAGTTGTTCTGTATCTAACTGAAATTATTATTTTGTTGAGAACTATGTGTAAAGTATAAGTTTTCTTCCCTTTTGTGTAATTCCAGTATGCAAAGATGTGAAGGTGGATGTTATCAGATCACAAAATATCATGTTTTTACCACAAAACAACATAACTTCAACAAGAAACAGGTGGGGAGAGGAAGAATGCAGTTTAGTACCTCAGGCAGTAGCTAAAGCTGCTACCTGTTGGAGAAATGGTGAATCATATATCTTCAAGTTAGCAGACACAGGATTGTTTCAAACCAATTTTTTGTTTTAAGTCCGAGTAGCCCCCTACGGTCCAAGTAACCTCATTTTATGGCATTTGTTTCTAATACTGTTAATCTTAGCTAGGGGCTGTAGTTGGTAAATTATTTTATTTCTTCCTGTGTTTTTTGAAATTATTCTGCCATCAAAACTATGTACACAGTTTTCATGAGTAGAAATGTATTTATAATATCAAAAACAGTAGTTCTATGTGTTATGAAATAAAACATTTGTTGCAATCAAAATTTCAAGGTTTACCCAATGGTTTAATTTTAAAAATTGTTAGTATAGTAATAAAATATTATTACAAACCATTTTTAAGTTTTTTTTACAGGAACATTAAAATTTTGTTAATTCTTAGAGCTTTATGATGATTTTGCCAGTCACAAATGTTTTGATTAATATGTTATAATGAAAATAACAATACAGCATGTGTTTGAGAAATTTATGTATTACATTGAAATTTATTAGGGCTACAGTGCCGTGGTGGAGTCTTAACTTAAGGATCATAGGATTCCAGGTTTGAGACTCAATTCCACCAAATATCTGCCATGGACGTGGGATAGATGCATGTTAAATCTACTGGGGTGGTTGAAACATCCTTATGTTGGGGTGGTTTAGATATTATGAGAGAGGGGTGCCAACTTCGGTGTCATCATCATCTCACCACAATTCAAAATTACTAGGTCTGTCCCAATATAGTATGCTGTCTTATGGAATAGGATAATCTAACCAAACCAAACTGAAATTATTATAATTTATAATATGCAATCTGTTCTTCAAGCTAAAAAAAAATGCAAATTTCTTAAGTTCAAATTCTTGTATTCATTTCTATTTTGAAAAGTTTCAGCTTGAAAATGAAAAGTGATATTAGTTAAAGGCATGGTTTTTATTGATGTATTGCTTGGGTTAAAACAGTGACTGAGATTTTTCTTTTTAAGGATACCAATTTCAGGCAGCCAATCAACAAGTTTTCGAAGGAGACACTTAAAGAGCTTAATCTGAAATATTACACTCCGGATACCCACCAGGCTGCTTTTGCTTTGCCATTATCAATTGCAGAAGTAAGTAATAAGCTGTTTCTAAATGAAGCATGACTTAAAAAAAATTCTCTAATATTTATGAATTAAATTTTTCTAATATTTATCAATTATGCAATACATTGTCCAATAAGAATTTTTAACACTTGAGAAATCAAATCTTTGCATAAATCGGCTATTTCACTAATGGATTCCAAGTAGTTAAAAAATGAGTTTAAATCAGTGCCTCTTAAATTATAGGTCCTAACTCGTATACTAATTTTGGGATCGCCAAAAACACAGACAATTCTTTAATATAAGCAAGCAAAGTTGAATCTTAAAGTTATTTTGATTTAGAACATTTCTTTGACGCTTTTCATTAAAAAAAAGAAAGAGAGATATGTAACTATGCAAAATATTTTCATACAAATCTAGTATATAATTCCAATTAATTTAATATGTAGTTTTAGTAACGCTAAAACCAGAAAAGTTTGGGATTGGAATTGTCAAATTATTTTTATATTTTTCATTTGTTTATTGGGTGTTACTGCAATTATGAAAGTTTAAACATCGGTATCTTTTTTATGCCATAAAACAAAGGTGATTAAAATGGCAAGTTAATAACTGCAGGGAAGTCTTAAATTTAGCTGTAACAGAGATAATATCAAAAAGTATTTGAATTAGTAATTAAAAATAAAATATTTGTCACCAAAAATAATGCTTGAGTATGTGTTTTAATTGGTTGCTTCTGTAGTCAGTAACAATCGAGATTGACAGTATACAGAAAGGTACGAGCGGCTACATCACTAATGGTGTGATGTTTCTTCCTTTACATATTTATACTATAAAAACTATTTAATGAAATAAAATAAATTTCAATTTAAATAAGAGGCTTTTATCAAACATAATATCAATTACAATAGTAGGAATCTGAACTAATTGGGGCTATCCTCTGTTCGGATTCCGGGAAATTCGGACTATCCGGAAAATTCAATAAAGTATTCTTAATATACCGAATGCAGCAGAGTATTGACTTTGGATGCCCTGTGAAAGAGTACAGAAAGAGCTAGCAGTGATTCACATCGTCAAGAAGGTTTAGTTTCTTACAAAAAAGAAGATTACAGATTTTGTTTCTACTAATTAAAGGTGCTGTATTCATTCTTAAATACCAATTCAAATGCTTCTTTTAAATTAGTAATAAACATTAGCTTGTTTCTGATTCCTAATTATCATTTTCCTTCATTCTTTAATAAAAAAATTCCAGAAAATTAAAGATTATCCGAAATATGGATATTATTTAACTAGGCATAATGGTAAACCATGTAGCCCCCATAACCCCCCACTATCCAGTTTGAATAGTCTTTGACTGCATAATATTTGCACAGAATTTTAAGAAAATTTGTTGAATTCTATGGATTTTTATATTAAACACTATGAAGTGAAGGAAATGATTCAGATTTAAGTATTGCCAAGAATTACTCTATTGCTTTCATATGTGTTTCAAGACTACCTTCAAAGAAGTTTCATTTTTTTAGGAGTTGGGACTGGAATGGGAAGTTAAGTAAAGACCTTTCATCTGAAAATCTCAGTGAAAGAAGGTTGTATATTAGAGTGCTTGGGCTTAGCCAAGATATTTGTAGATGATTTCATTAGTAAGTTTATTTTTAAACAAAAATGTTATCTTTCTATTGTGCTCTGTGATTTACAAAGTTGCTTAAAATATTTTCATCTAGAGAACTGACATATTGTCGTCCTGTATTTTATATTTATTCTTGTGCAGATGAAGGTATAGTTTTGTTAATGTTCATGCAATTAGTTACATGTTGAAATTTATAAGTTTTTCAAATGTTTTTTTGATATAGTCAATATTTTACTATGACATGTTTTTCATGGCATTGGAAACATAAAATTTTTTTTATGAAAAATTCCTACTGCCATTTTTTAATTATTTAGATAAGTACTTAATGTTAGAAGTCTGTGATAAAATCAAATATTTTGTACTCATAAAAATGAAAATTCCCATAATGTAATTTATGTGTAACGACTTAAATTTTGTCTGAAATGACATTTTGATGTCATTTTGTACAAATGACATAAAAATGAAATTATAACGACTTAGTGTTTCATACATAAATTTAGTGTAACTTTTGCTGATAAAAAAAATATAGGAAACATATATTTTATAATTTAACAAATGAAATTTCCTAAATCTAATTTGGTTCCTAGGCCGTCGCTTGAGGTATCTATGAGCTAAATGAAATCTTTTGGCAGTTTGGTGGTTTTTAATGTGTTAAGTAATCAATTCAGTTGTTTTTATCACTAATATAAAAAATCAATTTTGAAATATTTAGTGAATTCAAGTTTCCAAAATTATAAAAAAATTGAAACAGAATTGGACATGATGGAAATTTAATCCATCAGTAGTAAATATGCAAGTCAGTTATGAATGAAATCATAATGCATTATTTACAAAATATTTGATTTTAAAGAAACTTGATTATGAATTGATTGAAACTTATCATGAAGATGGTCCTAAATAGTTGAACATTTTATCTGCATCCAACTGTTTTATAAAATAATATCTTGATGATATTTACTATTCTTAATATTTCTGAGAATATGCATAAAAGCAGATATTTTTCTAACATACTTTACATTGTTATTGTTTTATTTTTGAGTCACAAAGATGTTTTGGTGAAAATGTCAGTTTAGATAGAGCTTTACCATGTTGTACTTAAGATTTGACTTTTTCTCATGTTTTAAACAATTTGATTTGTTTAAAGCTAAGAAAATAAAATATATAACTAAATCTTTATGAGGTCACCTAAAAGCTAGGCCACATTTTATAAAATGGATTCAGTGACACTTATAAAGGTGATCTTGTATTGAGGTTCAACTGCATAAATGTTTGAAGGTTGTGAAATCGGTTGTATTACATAGCTCAGATTTAATCATACAGCTTATTTATGTGGCTCAATTTAAATGTTTTTTTAACTATTAATGATATATATTAGTTGTAGTGTTTCATGTTGAGAAGCCTGAATTTTTATATAATTCTTATTATGAAAATTTTACTCTTTTTCCCTTCTAATTATTGGATATTTTATACATATATATTTTTTCCTTTTGTTGCACAATCATTTAAATTCAGGGTAATATTTGTTTTGAGCACATTATCTAATGCTGGTATTTTCATGTGTTATAGCTTTTATTTTTATTGATAGTTCCATATTTTATTCTTGCTTTGAAAATGCATATTTTTTTGAATTAATTTCTTGCTGGGATACATTTATTTTTTAATAAAATTCAACTTTGAAACATGTCTTTGTTTGTGTCTGTCTGCTCCTTTATTATAATAAAGAACAAAGAATGAAAAATTTTCTTAATTTAATACAGAGATGAGCATTTTGAACTTTTCGAATCTTTCCAACTACCCTTCCAAGCGGGATTTTTTTAACGAAAATAAAAGAGGTGGGTAAGGTTTCTAATACTTCAGGTGATGTATTTATCCTATAATGGATATAATTCATTAATCCTATATGATGTTTATATCCTATAATTCATTTTTTTTTCAATTCTAGTATAATCTAGAATTGAAAAAAAATATTTATTTTTTATTACATTATAAATACATATTTATTTTTTAAATTTTATTGTAATGGATAAATTCATTATTCATTTTAAAGTTCAGTGCAGACATATGTTTCAATCAGCCTATGTGCTAGGACATATTAAGATTATGGCAATATATTTAGGTTTTTATACACTAATGCATTATATTGCAATATCATTTCTCTATTCTGACACATTTCATCTATTCTGTCATGGGCATATTGAGCTGTCTTTAACAAATAGCTATTTTCTGCTATTTCTTTTACATTTTGTAAGATGTTCCTGAAATGAAAAATGGCCGCTGAAACCTATAAGATCACACATTATTTATACTGGTTTAAAAGATTGGAGAGATATATGTGTTCCATTTCTTTTTATACACATGGAACTAAACAATTTGAATTGGGTAAATAAAAATATTCAAATGAAAGATAATAAAATACAAACTGAACAACTTGCCAGCTTGTCCATGTATTGTAACCACTTTTTGAAAAGCAATCTACAAATGCTAGAAGGACATATACAATATTTCATTAATTTTTTGAAATTAAAAAAAAATGTAGTAGTAGAATTTGTTCTTGAAGTTAACGAAACCCCATTCACAATGAAGCAAAATGCAAGAAATTTTAACAGACTGGAACATACCTGTCTCAGTTGCCTCGGAAGAGTTGAGGCTATTTTCCACCATATTTTTAGTTGGCTCCAGTGGATTATATGGATTAATTTTTAAAAACTAGGATGAGTTGCTATTCAAATGACTAGGATTTTTCAGTAAATGTCCTCTTAACCGAACCCCCCCCCATTACAATTAAAAATTATTTACAATAACTACTTTTGGATCACCTTAATTAAACCTACTTGCATCTGCTATCTGATCTTATTGCACACTTTTATTTAACTTGACTTGTTTCATGGTTGTAAAAATGAAATTTGGTAATTGATTTTTCACTCACTTCTGGATGTTCTCTAATTTTGTACACTTGTGTTTCTGGATGACAACATACTATTACTATTTTCACACTTAATTGGCAAATTTAATTAAATTTTGATTACATACAAGTAGCAGCACCTGGCAGTGAATTTGAGAAAAAATATAATTACTAGATTCCATAGTAATAATGAATAATAAATTCGGACATGACCCATTTCCGCAGAAATGCGGATTTCAGCTTTTTCGGCATCGAATTTTATCACTCTTGGGATCGATGCAAATCTGCATTAAAATTTTTGTTAATGTGTTGGAGGGGGTGAGCACGCAAACAAAAACTTTGCGCCATGTGCACATTCAACATAATGTCGAATTTGATAGATGAAAGATCAGGAAGAATGCATATCGAAATATTTTTCAATTCAGAGTGTTGAATACAAAATGACAAGCAAAGAGCAGTCTGCTGTTGAATATTTTAGAAAAAAAGATTTTTTGCATGATGCTATTTATAGTAACGTGCAAACATTTAAGGTAATCAAGCAAATGCTACCAGGAGGAACCTAATAGTAAGAAAATAGCAATGAAGCAAAAAATAAAGAAAAAGACCCCATCGAAAGAAAGAGAGCAATAAAAAAATTTTGAAAATGGAGGAAAATAGCAGACTAAAGCATAAAAGAAAGCTTGAACTGTTAGCTCCGAAAATAATGTATAAATGAAAAAAGGTTTTACATGGCTTATATTTTTTAGCGAGATAATTTTTACCATAGTTTATATTTTAACAAAACCTTCTACACCATTAATTTTCTTTTATAAAATAATTCTACAATACTTTCAATATCTCAAGCATTTTTTTTGTATAAATTTATTCATTTTATTGTTCAATTTATCGAACTTATTTTACTTCTTGGTCTTTATGTTTGGCACGATTTACTATTTATAAAGTTCAGCTTTTTTTTGTTCCAAGCCTGCGTCATGTCTGATAAATTAAAGACTGAAAAGTATTAAAATAAAACTTTCTGCTTTTTAGTGTTCTAATAAAAATGTTTTTCACAAACTTTTTATTCAATTTATTTTCATAACTGCAAACAAAATTCTGGACTTATTAACAATCATGCAATTAATTCCCACCCATCCTAGTTTTCAATTTTAGGTTCACTTCAATTACTAAGTAAAAGAATGAAGTGAAACCTGCAAAAGGACAGAAGTTTCACAAAATTGAGATTAAAATTGCTCTAAATGCATGTACCACTACAGCAGCATTACACCCTCCGATGCAGAACACATCATTTACGGGGTGTTTAAAAAAAAAGTGGCCAAACTTTAAGGATAGGTCAGGCGTACAGAAATTTCCGCAATAGAACACGGGGTCATAAATGGAAAAGGGATTCGCTACAAGATGGTCTTTGCCAGTGAATTGAATGAAAGAAAAAGATGCACCTGATGAAATGTACAACACAGATTGAGTAGAATACAAATTTACAACAGCACAAACAGTTGCATGAATAACATTAAAAGTCGTATGTGGAATGCCAGATATGATGATGGCAAGTAGATGCCGTATTAGCAAAGCTTTGGAATACTTAGAGTGTTGGAGGAGAATAAGTAAATTTTCAAAGGACTTGATTTCTGAGGCAATACATGCTTCTCATGCAACTGGGATGTTGTGCTATTGTAAATTTGTATTCCACTCAATCTGTGTGGTACATTTCATCTGGTGTATCCTTTTCTTTTACTTCATTCACTGACAAAGAGTCCCCTGTAGCAAATCTCCTTTGCATTTCCTATCCTATGTTATATTGCACAAATGACTTGTTCTTGTATGCTTGACCTACTCTTAAATTTGGCCATGTTTTTCTGAAATACCCTGCATATCAAGATAGTAAAAGATAATATTGTCCTTTAAGTTGATTTTTTGTGGCATACACGAGAGCCAAATTTTCCTATAATTTAACATTTGAGAAGAATCTGAAATGCATCATCATGAATAAAATAATTCTTTACGGTAGAAAAAAGAAGTCCTGCATTTTACAACTTTAACCCTCTGAGCGCCCAATTATTTTGAACTTTTAGCTATCAGGTTTGAAAACTTAGCTTTTAAAGTAAATTCATCTTTTTTCTATTTAGTTATATATATGAAATCTTAAGAATGGAGAATTTCCAGACTTGCAAAAGCACAATAACAATGCAGCAAATCTTAATCAAGAATTGTGTCAAATCATTTCTGAACACATTGACCTTCAGCTTCTATATAGATTGCAATCAGATATGGAAACTGAAAGCTAGTTCAGCTAACAAGATAAAACATCTCAAATTTACACATGGTTTGGACGGTGGATAATTAGAAACATGTTATGTGATTTGATGAATCATGTTTTCATTTACACCATGCAGATGGGCGAGTAAAAATTTGGAGACAACAGCACAAAAGTGTGGACACTAAGTGCATTGATACAACCCTTCAAACTGGTGGAGGCTCCAGATTCGAAAAAGAGGAAGACATTTTCAGTTATACATACATGATCACAATTGTGCAGCAGGGCGAACATTTACTTTATTTAACTTTTGTGTACAAATAAGGTGGAGGGAGCCTAATGAGGCAATCTTTTATTTTGGCTATATTTTTCTCAAAATTTCATTTTTTTTTAATAAAATAAATGAAAATGTATTGATTTTTAAAAATTGCTTAGCTGGGTTTTTTAAAAGACACTCTTTTTAGTCCTCACTCTTACATTCATATTTTATATCTAGACAGTATTACCAATATAAATTTATTGACTTACCTATATAATTTTTTTGTACTTCAGAGCTTTAATTTATGGATTTACATATCTTCATAGATATATTTCTTGATTATAGTTTTTTTCATATTTACAGTTGAGTTCTACTTAAAAATAAGTCCTATTTACAAATTACATGATAATGTACTTTTACTCCCTTAAAGAAGTTGTTGCAGATTTTGTCCTCTTTAAAAATTGAACACCAAATTGTCTTTTAAAACAAGGCTCTTGCATTCTTGACTTCACAGTCAACAAATTTCCCGAGTCTGATTTGAAAGTGAGGATCTGAATTTTGTTTGTGTCTTAGTAACTAAACTAAAAATCCCTTTACACTCTGCATTGCTGTGTGGGATGGTCAATATTCCAATCATAACTTCTGATAAAATTTTAATTTTCCATCAGGACCCATTAATTTTCTAACATTTGACCATTGTAAATCTATAATTTCTTCTTTTATTTCATCTGGTAAATCATTCATCTGAAATGCACAAAATTCATTCTGTAGGAATCAGTAGCTGTGTCAAAGTTCGTATGTCACAAGGTTTTTCGGAATTAAGGAGTTATGGGATTTGAAGCAACAACGGCTGTTATCCCCATGTCATAAGGTTAAAAGACAAGGAAAACCTTGTTAACAAAAAATTTGAAGCTGGCAAATGAAGCAGCCACAATTGAATTAATATATCAGCATTCAAAAGGATATCACTTTCAAAAGGAAATTTACATTTCATATAATCGCATACAGTTGTGAAATAGTCTAATTGTGGAGAGAAAGACCTCTTTTTCATCAGGCTTCAAAGTTTCAACAATTTTAGAAGCAGAATAACCAATCACTAAATCAGAATCACGCCTTTTCTTTATAATTTATGTCAAGTAAATTTTTAGCTGATTTAACAATGGATGGCAAAAGGAACTTGAAAAAAATGTTTTCAGCATATCCAGTAACAATTTACGCAATATATAAGTATGGGGTGTAGTTGATGGCATTTCAAACAAAGGCAGGGTGTTTAACAAGAAAAAACACACTACTTTATTAAAATCTGATGAAATAAATGAAAACAATCTTGCTTCATGCGAGATAATCCCATGAGTTTCCGACTTTGAATTCTTTACTTCATGTGATAATTTTATTTTTTTAAGTTTTGATACCTTTGATTCAGGTGAAGCAAATGAATATGTAATCCTTTTATTTGAATAGCAGGTTTTCTCTTTGGACACTATATTTTTTTTCCTCTGAACTTCAAATGCAGATGATGCAATTGTATTTGAACTCCTTTCTCCTTGAGTACGACCTTTTTTTTCCTTCCCAACTTCAGACCAAAGTGAGCTTAAGCAGGACCCATTTAATTTGGGAATTTTATAGTCCCTCAATCCGCTAGCGCTGCTACTGCCATTATTGTGAATTTCTGCTTTAAAAAAGGTTGTCAATGGATTCCATTGCTCAACTAATCTTACTAAACAATGACTTAAAGAAGGCCAATGTGTGCACAATTGCAATTTTTCTAATTTCAGCATCATGCAAAATGTTTGTGTTGTTCAAAAAATGTTTCAATCCATGATTGAAACATTTTTAATTTTGTTTAGAGCTTTTCTCCAGATAAAAATATATATCAATGAGAAAGTCTTCAATATTTGTAGGGACAGGATGCATCCTTCTCAGCTGCTAAATCGATTAGGTGACATGGACAACCAAATGCTTAATTTCATTTGATAAAATGCCTGCAACACCAACTTTCTTTCCTTATCATCACTAGTGCATTATCTGCACTTAATGCGAAACAATTTTCTAATGGAACATTGGTAGACTTCAATTCATTTAATATCAGATTAGCAAATATTAACTCCTGTGCTGTCACCTTCCAATACAGAAGCTGACAACAAACTTGATTCAATTTTTTGAGTTTCTTCATTGTGGAATGTCACTACCAGTGGATATAATTTAAAATCACCTTTGTTGCTACCATCAGTAGCAATGGAAAATGGCACTTTCTTTCATGTAGAAATAATAGAATTTTTCCCATTTCTACAATGATTGCCGAGATTTTTGTATGTGCACAGCCAAACTTTTTTGCAATCTCGCTGTCCTGAACAACAGTTCAGCACATGCTGGAAGGTTGTGCTCCACAATAAATGCAGTAAATAATGATTCTGCTTGAATAATACCATGATAATTTTGTCTATTCACAAAAGCTTTTTTATTCACGCTTAATATCCTGATGTTTTTGTCGTGCAATATGCTTACAAATGTCGTGCAATTTCAATTGCTTCCGGAAGCAATTGAAAAACCACACGTACAAAATGCATACGGTTGATCTTTTTTCGAAGCGATAATAAACTAATATTGCTCAGAATAGGCCTTGGTAAATAGTCTGGTATTTCTTTTTAGATTCTTTCAATGACATCGGATCTGGACTGGTGCAAAAAGAAATGCACGCACCGAAAAAAAAAATTAAAGCAGTTCATGCATCGAAAACCCCTGGTGATTGTCACTAATCGACATCCTGGACATGATGCCATGGGATAGAGCTAATGAAGAATCCGTAGCACATGACATCACACATTCGAAATTTGAGGAGAATGTGGTTATGGCAGCACTGGATTTTTCTTTCGCTCTTCACTGCTTTTTTTAATTACCAAGTTGGAGACTCCCGCAAAAGTGGGAGTTGGCAGGTCTGAATGATGGTTAGAATATTTTTCCAGCTTCTCTGAATAAGAAAACCATATCTAAACATAGTTGCTGATAAAGTACATCCTGTTCTGTTGATAATTTATTCTACTGGCAATGGCTGCTTTCAAGATAATGCCTCCTGCCATACTACATAGGATTAATTTCAGGAAAATGGAGTTATTTTGTTTAGGTAGCCTCCACAATCTCATCCAGCATTTGTGGGGAATGGAACTGTCCCAATTAATGTTCCATTTTGAGACGGACCTCATAATTTTGAAATGCAGTCACATGATGAGGACGCCGCCCGAACTAGCCCCCTTCTTTACCAAACAGCAGCAGTCCTTACTGAAGCCATCTGTATGCAATTATCATCATGAAAACAGACTTAACTGTAATAATAGGTTAGGTTATATTAATGTACCGTTTTGAAGCAATGCGAGGGCTATTTAGGGACGGACCTCGTAATTTCGAACCGTGGTCAGATGCCAAGGACGCCACACCAACAGGAGGATGTTTGGCCACTACATATGATTTAGCGTGCAACAGGCTCCATACACGGATCTTCAGTGGAATCGGGTTTCAAACCTGTGACCCTCTGGTTCCGAGATCGAGACCCTACCACGGACTTAACTGTAATAATAAAACTGAGCGAATCTATAAAATACCAACATTTTTTATAGAGCAGGCTTTTAGACCTGCATTTGCCAAATTTAGCACAGATATACATCGAAGAGTGGAAAAGTACAACTTGAGTAATTTTGCTTTAAAAATTAAGACAAATATTGGCATTTTTTGATCATAACTTCCAAAAATGATTTTTGTACTATCTTTTCAATGATACAAAATTAGTTGTCATCCAATTTTTTCCTTACCCTTTAGATAAGACTAGAAAAGTTTTAGAAAACTCAAACCACACTAAAGGGATTTTGACAAAGAAACTACTTTCCCTTCTTTTCTAGTAATCCTGCAGTTTTACCTCAACTCCCAATGCATTAATATTATTTTCATTAGCTGGGTCATTCCATGTCAAATCAACACAATTTTGAATCATTTTAGGACGGACCCTCTCAGATTTTTATGAAACTTGGTAAATCAAGTCTTAACATAGCTATGAATGAAAATGTAAAAAAAAAAATTCATGCATTTCATTGATGAGTTCTTAATTATTGAAATTTTCATTAAAAAATGCTCTACTCTGAGACAGTTGAACCTCAATATCTCAAGAACAAAAAAAGATACTAGCTTGAATTTTATCATATATTAAAGCTTCTTTAATGCGGTTTAATTTGATGTATAACACGACACAGATTTTAAAATTCCAATGATACATGGAGGATAAGTTTCACATGGATACAAGCTCTTCAAAGAAAAATCTCCTACACTTAAATCTGGTTTTTCAAAATTTGCTGAATTACGACCAAAAAATTGTATACTAGCTGGGCAAAGTGGTACATACACAGTTTGTGTATACACCATTCATCAAAACCTGAAATTAATTATTGAAAATTCGAAAATGAAAAGTTTTACAGATTGGAAAATGAACTATAAGGACTGCCTTTTGAAAATGGTATGTAATCCAGCTTCGATCGACTGCTATTTTTCAAATTGTGAAATTTGTTCTGGCATTGATGAAAGAAAAGAAATATTGGAGTATGGACTTCAAAAACATTTTTGATAGAAACAAATCATTGGGTTTCTGTTGACAGGTGTAACCTGGAAATCTCAAAGAAATCTGCTGATGAATTTGTGGATATTTTCTGCAGAGATCTTAAAGTTCTTCTCCATCACTATTTTATTGCCAAACAACAAAGTGCTTTTATGGCCAATACAATGGAAAGCCTTTCAGAATCAGAGGTGGCAATAGTTTGTGATTTCTCTGAAAATTAGTTTTGTTTTGCGAGACGAAGCACAGTCCTACCACTGGAACAGTTCTCAAGCTACTGTTCATCCTTTTGTTGTGTTCTTTACAGAGGAAAACACACTTCAACACTATAGCTCAGAGTGCCTTGAGCACAACAATGTAGCAGTCCATTTATTTCAGCAGTAGCTTATTGATTTATTAAAATTTGAGAACAGACTGAAATTTTATTTTTCAAATGGCTCAGCTGCCCAGTACAAAAATAAAAAGAACTTTTCAAATCTATGCTATCACCAAAGAGATTTTGGAATTGATGCTGGATGACATTTTTTCAGCCACTCCTCGCGATCAAGGTCCGTGTGATGGAGTTGGGAGATTGTTAAAGGAGAAGCTGCTAGGGCCAGTCTACAAAAAACAAATTATGACACCATTGCAATTATATGAATGGCAAAATCTAAAATTTCAAAGAGCATGTACTTCAATTATGCGACACAAGATGAATATATAGCAAATGCGGAACCATTTGGCACATCGTTTTATTAAGGCTATCCCAATACCAGGGACCCAAAAGTTACATGCTTGTATCCCCTCATGCTGTGAAGCCAAAATTAGTTAAACATTCTCATTTGCTACATCATCAACCAGCTATCAGGTCATATCAAAAGGAGAAATGTTAAATTTTAGGGATATGAATGGCTATGTGATTTCCATGTATAATGAAAAATGGTGGCTAAGTTACGTTTTGGGAGAAAATGAAGTTAAGGTGACTTTCCTCCATCCATCAGGACCTTCGCCTTCATTTTCGTATCTATTAACACCTGATGTTATCAGGATATTATTTATAAAATAAATCCCATCACACCAACTGGTCGCGTGAACATTCTACCAGTTGAAGAAAAGGAAGATTGCAGAGATTATGAATCTCTTCTAATCCCAAACATATGCACAAACTTTAATGTAAACCCAGTTTGAGTAATACAATAGGTAAAAAATATAATTAAGCCTGTTTTGTTTTCTTTCAAGTAATAAATTGTTAAATAATGCTAGATTTAAAAAAAGACATTTTACTAAAAACAAAATTTAATGTGCCAATACTGAAATATTAAGCGATTCATTATTTTTTTGAAAATTAAGTAATAAATAAGATTTAAATCACTATATTGTTAGAAATTCATAGTTGAAAATAAAATTTACATGAAAGCTTTATTTAACATGTAATAATGTAAGATTAACAATACTAATGATATAAAATTTGTCAAAATTATACTATGTATATAAAAAGCAAAATTCTATGTGATGCAATTTTCTCATCAATGTGCAACTTATCCTCCATGTATCATTGGATCCCATGACAATCCCAAAATGAAACTTGGGGAGATGCAAGAGCACAGTACAAACTAATTTTATGAATTTTTAAATTGTCGCATTTTGAGAAATTAATTTAATTTTAAAAATCTGTTATACATCAAATTAAAGTGCATTAAAGGAGCTTTAATATATGATAAAATTTAAGCTTGTATCTTTTTTTATTCTTGAGATATTAAGGTTTAACTGTGTCAAAGTGGAGAATTTTTTTAATGAAAATTTCAATAATTAATAACTCAGCCATGAAAAAAAATTTTTTTTAACATTTTCATTCATAGCTTTGTTGATTTACCAAGTTTCATCAAAATCTGAGATGGTCTGTCCTAAACAGTGTGTTGACTTGACATGGAACGACCCAGCTAGCTATACTACCTATTATACATGTATGAAGTGAATTGTACAAGGAAGGAAAATAATCAGTTAAGCAATTAGAATGGATATTAAATTCTACTCATTTCAAGATAGAGCATCTATACCACCAATAAAGAAATAAAAAAAAAATTTAACCGCCTGAAAAATATTTTTTATACATGTTTTGTAAAAGCACATTTCTTTGCTGTAAAGATATCGTGCATCCATTACATTGCTAAAGCTGAAGGAAAAGTTAATACATTTTTCTTGGATATTAGTTCCAAAGCAGATTGTTACTTCAATCTGAACTTTACTTCATCCAAGCTAAAATTTATAAATTCAACAATAACAATACTTCAGTAGGTATATTCTTTAGGGGCGAATTTTTTTTTTTCAAAGAACTTAAAACATATTACAACCATAACAATATCAGGAAAGTACAGTTTTTTTTTTTTTTCCCATTTTGAAAACAGCATATTCGACTTTTAATTCAGATAACTACAAAAACTGGGCAAATAATTAAGTCGCTGTCGTTTGAATTAATTATTTTCAATGTTTTAAGCTTAGCCCCAGCTTTAGAAACAAAATGAGGTAAAATCAGCTGGTTAATGAATAGGGTTAATACATCAATGAACTGACATACTACATATTGCCAGTTTAATTCTAGACCATTTTATAGCCTGTTGAGACAAATATAATTACTCGCACCCTTTTTCATCAATGCAAAATATCTAAGAAAATAATTACACCCACAGTAAAAATTAGTTCAAGATTTATTTGCAGACAACTGTTTGTTCTAATTAAGTTTTAAAATTGCCTACTTGCCAAATTTTCTTTTGTGACAATATTCATATTTTATAGTTTCTGAACCTACACTATATCAATTTCCAAATCTCTCTCTACATATGTAGCACTATTAATATTCATGAGGATTTGTCAATATGAATATACAGCCAACAAGTTGATCAATATCTTCCTGTGAACTTGTCTATCTTTCTCACCAGCAACTTCTTGCCAGATCTTAACGAGGGAGCAAGTTATTGTTTTATGGCACAAGGACCAGTCTTCAGATGAGAAAGTCGATATTCTATCCATAATCGAAAAATAAATATATGAATGAATCAAAATACTTTACTAAAAAAAAAAAAGACATGTTCAATGTATGTCTTTAAGCTGTACCATAATTAAAAAGACCTTTGCAGGCAATGATGGAAAACCAAGTCAACAAATAATAATAATAAAAACCATAATTTAATTACAGAAGATTTTTATTTTTATTCCAAATATTTATTCATTTTCTTCTTCCTCATCTTCATCTTCATTATTGATCTGGAAGTAGCGCAGTTCATAAGAATCCTTGCCATTAGCAACTACTCGCAGCCAATCTCTCAAATTATGCTTTTTCAAGTATTTCTTTGTAAGATACTTCAGGTACCTGAAATAAAATTTTAACATATACATCAACTACACACATTAAAAAGGCTACATAATAATCTATATACAGTAGCACAAAATTAACTACTACTTCATTGAATCTGAATTACAGAAAACCATGTCTAACTAAACATCCCACAGTTCAGGATAATGCAATTAAAAATGTATCAAGTTTTGATCAAAGAAAAACAATAAGATTTGCCTGAAGATACTGACTGTAACACACTGGCAATCAAGTTATAAAAGAATTTTTACTTCTAAAATACAATCTTATGGTATTAATAACACCACTATTTTACTGGTGTTTAAAACTAACAATCTATAATAACAAGCATTATTATTATTTTTTTAATGTTAAAAATCCAATGCTAACTTACCTTTTACAAAACCTGCAGTCAGCAGTTACGGTGATTTTTGACTTATTCCTTTCAATTGTAACCGAATTTCCCAAATTATTGGTTTTTCCGTTGACCTTGATACGATCATGAAGAAATTTCTCCTGAAAATGACATAAAATTAATCAGTTTTAAAATCTTATCTATCAGTTAGTCAGTATTTTGCAGTTATCCATATGAACTTGAATTTTCAGAAAACCACAAAAATCAGGAATGGATAATGCTTTAAAAAAATACCATTCTAAAACTTGTTTAATTAAAAATGATTTTTAATACTGGAGGGGGGGGGGGAAAACATTATTATGTGAAAATCTGTTGAAAATAACTTAAAAATATTGATGCTATTTTCACATGAAATAAAATGTCGCTTGTCACTATGTCTTTGTGCATGCCTGTCAAACCTGAAGTAGAGCTCACAAGAGCTATGTTTCTTTTCCTACTTTTTATTATCTCTGTCGAATTGGCAACACCTTTGGCCTAGCCAAAAGCGAAGCGATATTGTCGTGGTGTCTCGTAGTGAGTTTTCACTAAGTTTTCATTTCACAAATTTTACAATGCGTACTGTAAGTATCTTCTAATATTTTCTCTAATATGACGCAAATAAGTTAATCAAAAAAATGTTGTATTTTTAGAATGTTGTATCATTTAAAATTAGTGTATTAGATCCACGTGTTGCCTCAAATGCAGTCACCGCCATTTTATGTAATTTTATATTTTTTCTAAAATCTGAATTTTAAAGATCGTTGACCTGATATTTTTGTTAAAAGTAATCTGTGTATGGACTATACCAAAGAATTATTTTAAATAAAAGCATCTCGATTCAACATTTTGTCATTAATGCTTATCATTTTCGGCTCTCAATGTAGGGTTAATTACTGTTCATCTTGAAATAAACTTCTAATGTGGAATGAACAGTTTCGTTTGTTTTAAGCTTCTTATTTGACAAAAAAAATTCCACATATGTAAATAGTACTGATAGATTCCTACCAGAATTGTATTGTATGCATTTATGCTTTCAGCGTTTGTCTTGGTGAACCTGCTGGTTTAAAATCCTTGTATTGTTAATCTAAACCAACACTCTCCATAAAGAAACAAATTAATGAACTCCTTAATAGTGGAATGCTAATTCAGGATATATTCTTAAAAAATGTTATTTGTTAATTGTGTTCAGAAACGCCAATCTTCTACTAATAATAAATGAGAATGTGTGCTTTTTCCCCTCTAGGCAGACCAGTGGATCTTAGCATGCTAAATTTTAGACAAACATACTTTGAGGGTGATAATGTGCACCTGTAAAGCCCTTTTAAAAAAATGTTAATTAAAAAAATTAAAACGAAATCTTTTCGTTTTTTTCCTTAACTTTTCGAAAATATTTTAGCACGGAAACTTTACACCATCTGAAAAGCGCAAAAATTACCTTTCAATGATATGAATTAAGTTGATAGTACAATTTTTTTCTCTAATTTTAATAAATATTTAAAAATATTTTTGTTGGCATACTTGACAACCTTCATTAAGTTGCAACACAACTCAAACTGTTACTTGTTGTAATCTGAGAAGGAATCCTAATCCATTTTGTTTCTTGATATTTTATTTTCCCATCAGATTTTTAGAAATCTGAAACCAAGCTCTCCGAGATTTGCTGTTGTTGCATTAAGAAATATATCCTAAGTAAGCTGCTGAATGGTTATGTTTTCCTTCTTTTCTCAATATGTTTCATCCAGCTAATATTGCCGATGGCCATAAAATGTGCCGCTCATATTCATGTTTTAATCGAATGCAAATTTTACAAGAGGGAAGTAGTGATAATGCCAGCAACATGAATTAAAGGTTACAGACATGATCAGTTATTTGACTCCATTAGTAACATTTATGTAGACAATGAATAGAAGAGTTCCACAATACTAATAAAGCACATGGATAAATAAATATCTACCACAATTTGAAGTATGAAGGCAGTGTATTATCATAATAAAATTATTACAGAATTTTTTATACATATTCGATTAAGTACAAGTTTCATACGTAGATCCAAAGGTTGTACCGTTTGTTCTTATGAGATTATATGTACTTTATGTGCTATGATTGTTACCGGTTTAGATAAAAATAGCAATGATATAATTTGTTTAAGGCAGTAAAGACGGGTAAAAAAATATTTAATGTTTTATCTGGTCTGGGAAGCAAGCTCATTCCATCAAAAATAGATGAGTTACGCGGTAAAAAAAAGGCAGTATGTTAAGGATTTAAATAATAAAAAAAGGAAAGCAATTTGTTTTTTTTTCCCGTTTGAATTGCTTACCCAAGTCGATGGTTCCTTAAGAATCCAGCAGCATTTTATTGCACTGTTTTGTAGTGTTGCAGTGCAGAATTTTAAGCTTTTAGCAAATGCAATGCAAGATATGAATGGTATTATTTATTAGTGGCAGACATGACACATTCGCTGATTTCATTTTTTCGCATCGGACCTTTGAATCGATGCAAATCTGCATTAAAAATTTTGTTAATGTGTTAGCCTAATGCGAGCAAAAAAAGTTGCACGCCTATGTGAAAATTTTGCGGTTTATGGCCCTAAGGCTTAAAGAGTTTTGAATTCATAAGATATTATGTAATCCCGTCGAAAAGTTATATTTCTCGTCCGAAGTTTTGTATCGACGCTTTGTCGCGCTAGTCAAAAGTTTAGCATTGGCAGGGAATGCCCACAAGAAGTGTTGTATTCTTTCCTTTCTGCTTTGCCGAATCGTTTTTCATTCATTCAATCACAATTATTCCAAATTTTGATTGATGAAGAAAATCATCCACGAATTTCTACCAACCAATTTCGTGAGAAAAAAATCGCTGAGGCCAATTTATTTTGGCCGCGAAACAAAACTGTCACGGAAGCTCATTTAAAATAGTGTCAGATTTGATAGATGGGGTGATCAGGAAGAATGTATATTGAAGCATAGCTCAATTTAGAGTGTTAAATACAAATGATCAGAAAAGAGTGTCTGCTGTTGAATATTTTAGAAAAAAGATTTTTTATGATGCTATTGATAGTAAGGACATGCAAAAAATTTTAGTCATCAGCAAATGGTACTCAGAGGAACTTGATAGTAAGGAAATAGCACGAGAAAAAAAAATAAAGAAAACCCCACCAAAGAAAGAAAGAAAGTTTAAATTTGGAAAAGGAGGAAAATGGAGAATAGCAGCAAGAAAACATGAATGTTAGCTCAAAAAATGAGGAACAAAGTTTTAATTATGTATAATCAAAAATAGTTTTTACATGGCCATATTTTAGTGAGATAATTTTTACCATAGTTTTTATTTTAACAAAGCTTTTGCTAATTCATTTTTCATCCATTACCTTCTTTAAATACACTCTAATATTTAAGAATCATCTCAAGAATTTTTTGTTTAAATTTATTCATTTATTGTTCAATGACAATACTTATTTTACTTTATCGGTATTTACGCTAGATACTTATACCGTATTTAGAAGTTCAGCTTTTTTGCCTGGAGCCTGTGTCATGTCTGTAGTGGACATTGTAACATACATTCATCTATATGTATGTGATAAACTTTTTCCTCCCAATTTGAAATTGATCGTTGAAATTCCTTCTCTTATTATCGGACGGTCTTTGCTACAATTACCGGTCAATTATGCTAAACTAGTATCTCATTCTGATATAAGAAAATTTCCATTTTGGAAGTTCCAAGCCAAAGTAAAGGTAATCATCATTCTATAGTTTTTTTATTTAGCTATCTGGTACAAGAGTGATTTGTTCTCCACCTTTATATTCATGTAACTGCTAAGATCTCATGTAAAAGCTCATCTTCTAATCATTTGCTTTGCAGGAGACTTCAAATATTTTGAATAACTGATTTGTAGTAAGTTCTACTTTGGAATATTTTATTTTGTTTAAAGGACATTAAAAGAAAGGCTAAACCTCGTACTAAAAAGGTAAAAGGAAGCAAGAAGGAATACTAGCCTAAGAAATTCACCCATTGACACCAGTCATCCTGTTGAAGATAGTATCATGGTGAACTGACTTTAGAGTTGCTTTTTTTATGTATTGATACAATTTGGTACTATTCCATTAGCAAAGCCTCTTTGTTGTTGTCATACTGGTTTTGTATTGTGTTGACAAAAATTAAATAATGGTGCTAAAGGTTAGACATGTGTTTGCCTGTGGACAAGTTCTCGAATTACATAAACTCATTGTTAATTAGGTTCTTGGAACAAAGTTATAAAACACATCTCCCTCTTTTATCTTGATTCAGTATTATCTAATAGTATACTGATAATTTTATGCTATGTATGTGTATATATATATATATTAAAAAAGAAATTAACCCTCATACTATAAGATAATAGAATGCCTGTAGCTCTTCAAGTTCATTGAAACATGGAATAGAAATGGCAAATGTTCTTTCATCTTGATCTAATGTATGCTGTTATTTTAACCATTGTAGGTAGAAACAGTGATAATTTTATTATGTCAGTTATGAATTGAGTATTAATTAATGCTAAAAAAGTTACAGTATGTGTTTTTTTTCTGCAACTAGGGCTCTGTCCCTGCTCATAAAGCTATCCACCTGGGAATAAAATCTAGTAAAATTATTTTCCTTAAGTTTTAGGAAAATATCTGAAACTAACTATCCAAAATTATTAGTCATGTAGCAAAGAGGATAGAGAGGAAAAAATACTTAGGAATATGTAAGAAAAATGTAAAGATTTTGGAAGTTTTACCTTCACATTTAGGGGGGTTGTTCAATATTACGTAGTTAACTGGGGCTGCGATTATTTATTTTGCTGACAAGGGGGGGAGTATGAGATGCTTTACGTGAAGACATTAAAAATCACTTTATTCTAAAAAATTTTGTAACTTGTAACAAATAATTTAATTTAAAAAATTAAATTTCAAAAAAAAGTTAACTGGCAAAATTTAAAAATTAAACTGATTTTTTGTGTTTAAACTTGAAATTGCAAGGAAATTAAACTTGCTTTTTTTTCCATTTTAAGCCGAAGTTAGAGTTTTTTTAATTTGAATATCCTAAAATTTTTTAAAATTAGATTATTACTGTTACATGTTTTGTAAAAAAAAAATCCTAGTTGTAGTTTGCTTACGTGAATTATAAGAGGGGTTACGATTTGTTTATTTTTGCTGACAAGGGGAGGGGGTCAAAAATACCAAAAACATGCTTAATGCACATTTGAACGGCCTCTAGAAATAAATTGATTAATAAAATGATGACGCAGTAATTAATGGTGGGTGAAAACACTGAGAAAAGTTTATCATACAGGATGGAACATTGAATTGTCTTTGGCAACTGTACGACAGAACATACTGCTGGAAGGTGAAACAGGCTTCACCATTTCCAACCGTCATTTATATTGTAGTTTGAATTTTAAAGATTGTTGAATTTAGATTGATGGGAAGGTTTGTTTGTGTTTATGCAATTGATATTTTGGCTTTGTGTATATGGCAAATGTGAAAATAATTTTTCCATGCTTGAAGCATAAGTGCCAGATATAATGACATTAAGTAAGAGTTGGTATAAAATGAAAGTGATTTTGTGAAATTATATGTAGGGGTGAAATAATTAGGTTGATTGTCTCTATAATTCAGTATTTTGCAGGTGTTCTTCCTCT